>JBAMBI010000686.1:0-23726 GCA_037043535.1 Drosophila putrida | reverse complement strand
TGAAAAAGCAGCAAATACAAGCCGGTCGCTGTTCCGCATGCTTCTCAATACACGAGGGCCTAAGCAGGAGAGAAGAATGCTTTTAACCAGCGTGGTTCGAGCAGCCATAACATATGCTGCACCAATTTGGGCTGACGGCATCAACGTACCCAGCTACGCTAGGGGCGTGAAATCAGTACACCGGCTCTGCGCTTTGCGAATATGCTGTGGATTTCGAACCATTTCGGACGATGCTGCGCTAGTTATTGCAGGCGTCATCCCGATCGATCTCCTGGTCACCGAGGAGAAATCTGTTGCAGAAGCCACCCGCCATGGCGTTGACAAGCAGATAGCGCGAAGGCAGGCAAGGACGGAGAGCCTAAGAGTATGGCAAAGCAGGTGGGACACCTCTGAAGTGGGCCGTTGGACACACCGTCTTATTCCACACGTTTCCCGGTGGATATCAAGGGAACATGGAGCGGTGAACTTCTATACTACACAGCTCCTCAGTGGACATGGCTGTTTCAGACAATATTTGTGGAGGTTTGGCCATGAGAGCTCACCACTCTGTACTTGGTGTGGCGTCTCACCGGAGGATGCAGAGCATATTATTTTTGTCTGTCGACGCTTTGAGCGACACAGGAGTGAACTTTGGCATTCCGCTGGTCGCCGGCTGACACCCGGGAACCTGATCGAGGTGATCACTGGATGCGCTGATTTGTGGACAGCATTTAGCAACTTTGCTGCCACGGTGATGAAGGAGCTTCACATATGAGAGCGAGAGAGAAGGAGGACGACTTAAGAGGAGCCTCCGTCCCTGCGAAGCAATGCCTCGCGGCCGTACCGCAGGGGCAAGGATCTTCTTCTGTCTTTTTAATTTATTTTATTTCTATTATATTATTTAATAAGTGCATCAATAAAGAATATAAAAAAAAACCATATACATATACATATATTACCAAGTTTTAAAAACAAAGAAAAATGAAAAGCACTGTACTAATTTAAAATAACAAAAGAAATTAATAACCTCCCAAATTATAAATAATATTGTCAATCTACCTAAATTTTATGCTTTTGAAAAACGTCGATAATGAAATGTTGGCCCCACTCGAGGCTGAATCCGATTATTTCTTGAATTATACACATTTTTTAATTCCAACATGAACTAAATTCTCTTTACTAAATAATGGGCTCCTAAGGTTCCTTACGTGCAGATTTATAAATATGTATATCATTCTGACAGTAAAATACCTTGTGGTAGTTGAGAACATCACTCAAATTTTCTATTAATTATATTTGTGTTTTGTATTTCTGCGGTCTGTTTTGCGTTTAAAAGTCTTAGCAACAATGACCACTTCATTTTCAAACTAACTAAATAAAAACATGAAAAACAAATTTTAAATGTAGAACAGAAATTTAAAAAATGCATTAAGCTACGGTGGAGCACGCTCGACAGTAGGAGACCCTGTACTTTTTGAGTGCAAAGCGATCACTACAGATTCTTAAAAGTTTCAAAAAATTTCCATAGATGGCGCCACTACGAAGATATCAGCTGATTTTTCCCGTAACATTGTTAGTTGAGCAACTTCCAACGATCATCCGATTTGGATGAAATTTGCAGAATAGGTTCGGACCATAGTCTGTATTATACATACTAAGATTGATGCTCTTGTAATTCGACTTGGAAATTTTGTATTTTAATTTGCGGGGGCGGAGGGGGCGTGGCAAAATCCTAAAACAAACTCGTTCAATGCAAGATATAGATGTACATACATGCCAAATTTGGTGTCTCTAGCTCTTATAATCTCTGAGATCTAGGAACTCAAAAAAGGGACAGACGGACAGACAGACGGACATGGCTATATCGACTCGGCTGTTGACGCTGATCAAGAATATATATACTTTATGGGGTCTGCCACGCCTCCTTCTGCCTGTTACGCATATTTGCACAAACGTAATAGACCCATTTGTACTTTTTTAAAGTACAGGGTCTAAAAATAAATAAGCAAAGAATTTATGCACGCTATTATTGGGATTCGATCCACGAGAGAGGGAGAGAGGGCGAAAACTCACTCTAACAGAGTGCGCACTTACATGCATATGTATATATGTATGTGTAAATGCTTAAACGCATGATCAAATCAAAACGAGCAACAACAAACACATTAAATTGAAGAATTGAATAAGATAAAGGGAAAGAGGGCGAAAATTCTCAACAACAAAAACACATTGAATTAAGAAATCGAATAATTGCGTATATCTTCCATGTTTATTGTCCGATCTTGATCGTATTTTCAAGATGCATCCTTCAAGTATTGTTCGTGCTTGATAATTACCAGATTGGGCGAAGCGAGCGTGGCATCCAAAATTTGAAATAAACTTGATCTGCCTGCAAGTATAAGAAGTCTTCATACCAAGTTTGGGGTTCCTAGGTCTTACCATCTCTGAGATCTTGTTAAAGGGAAGGGTCAAATAAATGTCCTTGGCTTTACAGGTAGGGAGGGTGTAGAGATAGAAAGTCCACATCTCCATTCTTTCCTTGGCATCTCTATGCTATAGCTAAGTTGGCTTGAAAAGATCCTGTATTTGTCTTGTCTGTCTACGAATGTTTCCTATTATGTAGCATAGTGGCAAAGGTAGCACCAAAAACCCACCCCAATTGCCCTGAACACGGCCGGAACCGTATAGTAGGCAGAGGGGCTACTGAGTCAACACTTAGGTGCACGTTACATTAAGTATTTTTATAACTTAAAATATATTCTTGATTTAGGTACGAATTACTTGAAATATGCATACAATTACTTAATTTAAGAATAAGTGGCCCTGCATTGAGAAAAAATAATCTTCAATAGAGTAGAAGTCCAGACCTACCAAAAATGAGAACGAATAATCTTACTTTAAGTTCAGAGCCCGGGTTCGAACCCCATCAACGGCTTTAGTTCAATGTTTTATCTTCTGCTTTGACATTTATTAACATATTCCTTGCGTATAATTACTTTTTATTTGTCTGTTCTGTCTGTGTCAGCCTGTCACTCTTTTTAGAATATATAAATATTTTAGTCTACAAGGAATTGGTTGCTTCGCTGGATAGAGATCCCGACTCCGAGGCTAGAGGTCCCGAGCTCGAATCCCAAGTAAGTTTGGTTGACAATAAAACACATAGTAATGTTAAAATGATTAAAACGGTAACAGAAATAATTATTACATTAAAAACTTATTAATAAAACAATACAAAATATATTATTCAGTCGGAAGAGCGCGACAGTAGAATACCCTCTGGTAGTACTGAACGCAACTCAAATTTTCTTTACTTTTTTGTGTTTTGTATTTCTGCTGTCGGTTTTGTATTTAAAAGTATTAACAACAATGAGCACTTTTTTTCAAACTGACCATCCCACTTCTTGAGAGAGGGCGAAAACTCACAACAACAAAAACACATTGAATTAAAAAATTTAATAATTTCGTCTAACTTCCGTGTCACGCGTGTCCGCGTCACGATACATCCATATTCATTTTAGTATTGTTCGTGCTGAGGCTGAAGTCTCCAGCTTAATTATTACAAGCGCTAAGTATAATTGTGTGCGAAGGGGGCGTTGTATCCAAAATTTGAAATGCTCTTGATCTGAGTGCAAGTATAAAAAGTCTTCATACCAAATTTGGTGTTCCTAGGTCTTACCATCTCTGAGATCCTTTCTTTCATACGGATGGACAGACAGACGGACATCGCTATATCGACTCAGCTTCTTGCCCTTATCAAGAATATATACCAAATTTTCACGATGCATCCATATCTATTCAAGTATTGTTCGTGCCGAAGCTCAAGTCTCCAGCTTGATAATTACCGGTGTTATGGATTTTTTTTATTTCGTGGGTGAAGGGTGCGTTGTATTCAAAATTTGAGAAATCTCGTTGTTCACAAGAACAGACGGACATGGCTACATCGACTAAGCTTGTCGCCTTGGTCTGCCTTGCCTTCTTCTGCCTGTCACATAGATCTCAGAGATTATAAAAGCTAGAGATACCAAATTTGGCTTGTATGTTCATCTATGTATGTCTCCCATTAATTAAGTTTATTTTAGATTTTTGCCAACGCCCCCTCCACCGCCGGAAGTAGAATTACAAGAGCACCTTTAATGCTAGCTCCTTGATACATATAATAAACACTAGTCTCCGAACCTATCCTGAAAATTTCATTCAAATCGGATGATAAACGCGGAAGTTAATCAACTAACAACGTGTAGTGGCGCAATCTACTAAAATTTATTGAAATTGAAATGATCTATAGTTAACGCTTTGCACTCAAAAAGTACAGGGTCTCCTACTCTCGACATTAGGAGACCCTGTACTTATGGGAAAAAGCAAATTATCGTGAAAAGCAAATAGACGTACAGCTACAATATTTTGTCTTGTAATAATGTTAGATACTTATATATAAAGTTACATAAACTTGCCGCCGCTCGAATTAGCTTCCGATAAGAAATATACTCGGGAACACCACTACAATTGTAATGGGGTCAATTAATCCAAAAAAATTAATATTGGGGACCTACGAGTCGACTTGAGCTGAGTAAGGCAACCCTTAAGTTCCCCAAAAATTTAATTTCTGCTATCTGTGCAGATTTAGGTACATACACTACTGTATTGCACTAGGGAGGCAAAGGGAGGCCCTCCACCTTGTCTCAGGACAAGGGATTGGTTTAATTCATATGGTCAATGGAACTAGGGATCGTTCCAAGTATTTGGACATCATAAAGGATGCGATATTGCCACATCCTGATGAAGAGATGCCACTTTAATAGCGGTTCCAGCATGAGAGCGGTCCAAAATATGCAGGAAAAGTGGTTAAGGATTGGTTCCAGAAGATGGAATTGGATCAATAGGATGGTAGATCCTCGTTGGCCTGTCCAATCGACCAATCGAAACCCATTTAAGATCATTTGGGTTAATCCTAACATGAAAATCAAGCGAAAAAACAACAAAAACATAGAAGGATTTATTCGAAACCGTAAAAGATGCCTGGGAGGCAGTATAACCTGATATAATTTATAATTTAGTATCTTTGATGCCTAAAAGATCTACTTGTGTCATTAAAATAAAAAGTTCGCAACGAAAAATTAATTTTAATAATTTTTCTTTTTTACTCAGCTAGGGGGTGCGCATGTTTTGTCCAGCTGAATTTGGGACTTAAAATCTTTTTTTAATTTTTTTTTATGTATACATTTTGGAAATGTTTTTGTTTTTGTTTAATATTAGTTAATATATAAATAATTAAAAAAAATTAAAAGACTGAATAAAAAACGTTGTTTTTGTTAAAAATTTTGCATTTGAGTAAAAGTGACCTAGGGGGGTGCACATGTTTTGGCCAGTACTGTATGTACAGACGTATAGACATAAATAGAGACTATACATAAATAGGAAACAATATCCACCCTGGTAGAATCAGAACCTGGCAACACTCCGGAAGAACTCAAGACAAACAATCACTGGAATCAAAGAATCACTCGAGGTTCTGGTAGGCACTCACTTTCCAGGAAACGCCATAATGGAGAACGTATCTTTCCCAAGTAGTGTGTGCTACAATAACAATAATACAGAAGTAATAACCAGACAGAAACCAATCTGGGCAATAAATACATTTAAACCATATAAAAGTCCAGGACCGAACGGAATAATTCCAAAGATGTTACAGGTCATAGATGAAGACACTATCTATTGGCTGCTGATCATACTAAAAGCCTGCATCTAACTGAATTATGTTCCGATAGTCTGGAGGAAGGCAAAGTTAGTATTTATTTCAAGGGGGACAGGGTGCATATAGTACAAGGCAAAACTCCTGTTTATGTTAAGCAGGAGTAGATATTCCTTGCCCTTCGTACATCAAGTCGACTCATAAGTGGACACTGCAGCAATGCAGCGTACCATTTTTGAGCGGCGCACATCCCTTGTCATTCCTAACATAACAGCCCGTCAATTTTTCCAACCGTCTTTTTTCCCAACTTACTGACGTACCCACTGACTTACAAAGTTCGCTGGTGAGGGGTAATTCTAGCTGTGTGTGAAGCCTTCCTGGTGCCTTGCCATGGTATGGAGCGCTGCCATGTGTCGACCGTCCTTTCCCCTCTACCTTTTCGGGCCCGCCGCGCTTGCCTGGTCAAGCAATGCGGGCGTTTATGAATATGATAATGAACCCGCCAACAACTGCCTGGGATATACCAAGACCCCGAAGGATGTCGACTCCGGCAACATCGATGAGGATGCACTACTCGGCTCCAGCCAGGAGTGATACTAGATCTCAAACTCTCATGGAAATTGAACATGAACAAAAACATGGCGTCACAATCGGCCTTACGACTCAAGCAATCCGATTGTTGGAGAGCCAGGAACACAGGTCACAACAGCAAACTAAATAGTACTCAAATACGTAAATACGTCCACAAAAACGGACTACGCAACTCAACTCTGTTCGACAAAATTCTGAGCCAACAGCAAACTGCAAAAGCGCTTTAAACGCAGTTGGACTAAACAACACTGTTTTTCTAATATGGATACATGGTCATAGGGATATAGCGGGAAACGAGAAAGCGGACACAAGTTTCATGTAACCAAAGCAAACGAGAGATGGAAAACTCACATTGGATGCATAAGAGCTAAACAAACTTGGCCGAAATATAAAAAGAAATGCACCGAAGAATTGCTGAGCAAGTCCAAGAAGGACATAATAAGACTAACACCGGGATAAGACAGGTGGTTCGGGGTACACGAACTAGCTTCATTAGGCGATGTCGGTCACATCGCACCAGAGAGCAAATCCTAAACTTTCCATCCCAAATTAGGTATTATACTTTACAAGTTCTAAGCGCCTATTTTGCTTAAAAAATATATATGTATACTTGTTTCAAACTGAAATTAATTTAAAAAAAAAATTAAGATATCAGTTGATTTTGCCCGTAACATTGTTGGTTGAATAACTTCCGCGATAATTATCCGATTTGCATGAAATTTGCAAGATAGGTTCGGACCATAGTCTGTATTATATAGGTGTTAGCGTCAGAGGTGCTCTTTTAATTCGACTTGGAAATTTTGTATTTTAATTTGCGGGGGCGGAGCAAAAATCTAAAACAAACTCGTTCAATGCAAGATATAGATGTATATACATGCCAAATTTGGTGTCTCTTGTTCTTATAGTCTGAGATCTGGTTACTCAAAAAGACAGACAGACGGACATGGCTATATCGACTCGGCTGTTGATGCTGATGAAGAATATATATACTTTATGGGGTCTGCCACGCCTCCTTTTGCCTGTTACTCAAATTTTTTTTGCACAAACGTAATAGAACCATTTGTATTTTTTTAAAGTACAGGGTCTAAATATACCCTTGCAGAGCTCTGCATAAGCCGTCCATTTTTCACAAAATTTGTTAGATGTTGATTTTATGAAGTAGTCGTCCGATTTGAACGAAATTCAGTCAGACCGATTGAAACTATACCAAATAAACAATCTGTGAGCTTGGTTAAGATTTATTAAGAATCAAAAAAATTGTTTACTAAATGTTGATTCCGAACCGATCGTTTCAATGGCAGCTATATGATAAAGCTGTCCGATTTGAACGAAATTCAGTCAGACCGATTGAAACTATACCAAATAGATAATCTGTGAGTTTGGTTGAGATATCTTAAGAACCAAACAAGTTGTTCATACCTAATGTTGATTCCAAACCGAACGTTCTTATGGAAGCTATGTTATATAGCTGTCCGATGTCACACATTATGTGTTTGACACTTTTTTATGCATCCTGATTAAATTTGGTAATCAGGATGCATAAAAATGTCAAACACATAATGTGTGAGTTTAGTTAAGATATCTTAAGCAACAAAAAAGTTTTTCATAGTAAATGTTGACTCCGAACCGATCGTTCCTATGGCATCTATATGATATAGTGATCCGATCCGGCCGGTTCCGACATATGTACTGCGTACTGCAAAAAAGCGGACCTGTACCAAGTTTCATCAATATAGCTTCAAAACTGATAGACTAGTTTGCATTGAAACAGACAGACAGACGGGCATGGCAGTATCGACTCAGCTCGTCGCCCTGTTCAAGAATAAAAATAAAAAAAGAAGGCATGCCAAACTGACGAATCAAGGCCATAACTTTTTTTTCTGCTTCCCAATGAGCAGAAGATGTGCAAATACCTTGAAGGCCAGCATTTTTTTGAATCAGTAGGTCCATATGCTCTTCATTAGCACGTGAGGCGCTATGCTTTCTCGACCAAATGGAAGTGTTATTTCCTATTTTAGTTAGCTCTAACTTCTTATAATTATAGAATAATTCATATATTCTACGTCTCATCCTGATTATTCTCAAGCAGAGTTTTATGACCCTCGGGATTAAGCTTCTCCTCATTTTCAACATCATTATCAGGACGAAATGATTGTTAAAATTCTCGATTGAGTCCCTCCAATAACTCTGCATCTGCTTGGTAACAGTACTGGAAGCAAAATTTGAAAACCACGGTTCATTTAGTATAACATTGTGTTTCCTTTAAAACTCTGTGTCTATTAAATACCTAGTCGCATCTGCAATCTTTAGAGGCCGAATGGTTTCAGTTGTGTAAACATAGCTATATTCCATTCTACGTCAAACGTGAAGCTGGACTACCTGTGCTTCCTTAAAAGCTCGTGGAAGGAAAGTCACGATATTGCTAACAGAAATAGGAACATTGACTACAGCTCCTTTAATAGCATTTTGTCGATCAACAACTAAGGATTTTATAATCATAAATAGAATTCGAGGAAAAATAAGTTGTCCCTCTGAGTGAGTAAGACCTTTAAGACACTCGGGAAGGTCTGCGAAATCTAAGCCATGTTGGTTTCCTACGAGCTCTAATGTGTGTGTGACAAGTATTGCAAAATTGAAAGATGTTATCAGCAGAAGGAAACTGATTTGAAAGAACTAAAATATCCGCACTGAACTCGATGGGAAAACCAAATCCTTTGCAACAATGGCAAACTAGATTTGGTCCCAGCCTTACCGTTCTATTAAATATTTATATTTGAGCCTCTAAGACAGTTAAGCTGGGTACATTATCGTCCTCAGAGTTATTTACACGATTCTCTGTCATACGTTCAGCTTTTCGTCGGCTTTCTGCTTCGATGTTCTGACTGATGCTCCTATTTTAACTGACCCTTTGACTAATACGTCTTAAAGCGTCAGTAATTTTTTGTCGCGCTTGTCGTCGTGCACTGTTGAGCGCTTGCTCGACAATTCTCCTCGCATAATTATCCCTAACCTGAAACCTGAGACGTCAGTACGACGAGCAGCTCGGTGTACTGTATATCGTCTCTGTGTAGTTGTCCGTATTTCTATTTTCCGTCGACGGGCCGATCTGCGCAGATTATCGGCAACCATTTCCTCCTGCCTAAACTCTGGATCTGTCCGTCTCTGTCGTCTATTCAAAGTGTTTCCTTGTTGTTGTCCGTATGTTTATATCCCATCTGCGGTTCGATCTCAGCAGTCTATGGAACACTCTTTCCTCCTGTCGAACTTCTGGATCTGTCCGCCTCTTCCGTCTGAGAGATAATTACAGGGTATTATTGTTTTAGTCGGTATCCCGATTGTCAACTACATTTCTTGCTCGTCGATCTTTAAACACGCAGCGGAGCGTGACCCATTGATTCCTAGCTCTAGCGGGAGATGTGGGGGTGTTTCGTTTAGAGAACGCCACTCAAATTTTATATTAATTATATTTGTGTTTCGTATTTGTGCTGTCTGTTTTGTATTTAAAAGTCTAAGCAACAATGAGCACGTTATTTTCAAAATATCTAAATCAAACCACAAAAACAAAAAATCCAAATGCATAACAAACAAAAATTAAAAAAAAAATTAAAGAATTTAAGCATGCTTTTACTGGGATTCGAACCGAGGTCCCCGGTTTGACTACGTGGCGGCAACCCTATCACTTGATAACTTGAAAGAGAGAAAGAGAGAGGGCGAAACACAACAACAACACATTAAATTAAAGAATTAAATAATTGCGGATGTCTTCCGTGTATATTATCCGATCTTGATCAAATTTTCACAATGCATCCATATTTATTCAAGTATTGTTCATGCCGAAGCTCAAATCTCTAGCTTGTTAATTACTTATTTTTACTTTGTGGGCGAACGGGGCGTGGGATCCAAAATTTGAAATAAACTTGACCTGCGTGCAAGTATAAGAAGACTTCATACCAAATTTGGTGCTTCTAGGTCTTACCATCTCTGAGATCCTTTCGTACATACGGACGGACAGACGGACAGACAGACGGACATGGCTATATCGACTCAGCTTGTCGTCCTGATCAAGAATATATATATACTTTATGGGGTCTGCCACGCCTCCTTCTGCCTGTTACTTTTTAACAAACTTAATACCCCTCAGGGTATAAAAACCAAGTATTTTGTTGTTGTTTTATACATTGGCAAACCAGCGAGCAACCGGCAAGCCTTACACGCACATATTTAAATACATACAGACAATTGTACATGTATTAGTATCTATTCCATATATGAGTGCATCCAAAATACACATGCATTCATTTTACTATTGCTCTCATTTTGCACTTCTTCTCTCTTTCTTCGCTCTCGAGTTCTTATTATGCCACGTGCCAATACAAAGTCGTAGCCAGCAATTTTAATTAGAATTTTGATGTTCTTGATTATTATTGGCTACGCCGCTGGAGATTGGTCAATTGGTCTTAGTTCCTTGCGAGAGTTTCGAATGCGCTGGCCTGCTATTTTAATTGTAACGATTTGCTACAATATAAATTAATATAAAAAGTAACTTTCATTACGATCTTATAAATTTATTCTGATTGTGCGTGTGTGTATAATTAAAATAATAATATAATCAAAAGCAAATTCGGGCGGCACACTATACTTCCACTGGGTATTTTACTGTCGGGCCCTCCCGACTGAATGATATATATTTTTTTGTTCTTAACGATAAATCTATTAAGTAAATTTAACTAGAACTTTACCTAGTCTCTAACTTACATTATTAATTTTTAAGCATTTTTATTTTACCTTTTTTTCACTTTTGGGTGGGTAGTATATGTGTGAATTAGGGTATTTTGCTTTTTGTTCGTATTTATCAAATAGTTACTTTAATTTCTGCTCTTATTTGATCACATTTCAGAAAAAAAAACTTCATTTATTGCTGTAAAAAATAATATATATACTACATAGTAACATATGTAATGCACATAGCCACCTAAATATTCTCGCACATATTCCGGGTATCAAGTAATAAGATATCATGCGCATAGCAACCTAAATATTCTCGCACGTATTCCCCCTATCAAGTTATAAGATATCAATAAGAATAACAATCTGGTGAAAATAACAATTCAGGCGCTCCCACGGTCGAAACAGTTAATATAACATCCGCTAGAATCGTTACTCCCACCAAGGGTCAATTCTGCCGCCAGCGCACAAATCCCGGCTGTTGCTTAGCACCCAAATATTTGTCTTCTCAAAAAGTGAGATCCCTAAGATCTCTCTGTTTATATTAGAGCGTGAAGCTCACTCTCCAAAAGCTCACAGCCGAGGTTTGTTAGGCGACGATAAAGCATTTAATATTTAGTCTTGAATTATTCTCACACTCCGACGTTCAACTCGCTCTAAGTTTATTTTAATAAATTTAAATTTTTTTGAACTAAACTAAAGTGGAACACGTTATTATATAAGTGCATGTAAAATTTTTAAGTCCTAACTTTTCGCATTGCAGCCGTTTACTTTTAGTGACAACATTGGCTTAGTGCATACGATATTCGATCTTTATTTCAAAACAAGCGAGCAAACAAGACACAGCAATAGATAAAAAATTGCATTAAGCTACGGTGGAGCAAGCTCGCAGTAGGAGACTCTGTACTTTTTAAGTACAAAGCGATCACTACACATCGATTCAGTTTCAAAAAATTTTCATAGATGGTGCCACTACAAAGATATTAGTTTGTTTTTCCCGTAACATTGTTAGTTGAATAACTTCCACGTTTATCTTCCGATTTGATTAAACTTGCAGGATAGGTTTGGACCATAATGTGTATTATACATACAAACGGTGCATCATCAGTTGCACAAGTTCGCACCTACCTTGGCGGTCTGGTTAAATCGACAGCACGGAGAGGTTAATTTCTACATCACGCAGATAACATCCGGCCATGGGTGCTTCAGAAGTTACCTTAAGCGGTTTGGTCACGATACCCCAGATGAGTGCCCATCGTGCGGTCCTGGTAAAGTTGGGGAAGACGTGCTTGTTTCAATGTGAGAGGTTCACGCCACATAGACAGCGGCTGGAAGAAGCGATGGGTGGCACTGTAACAGAAACTAACCTGGTAAATGGAATGTTGGAGTCTATCCAAGAGAAGTGAGGAACGCAGCAGAAGGGGATCTCCCTAGATTCAATAGGTAACACAAAAGTCCCTGCAAGGCATCGCCTTGCGGTCGTACCGCAGCAAAATAGTTTTACCAGTAGAGTAGTCTACTAGGGCGCGTAACTATTTAAATTGTAAAATTTTTAAACTGCACTCCTAATCAGTCGTCCGTATGTTTACATTCCGTTTGCCGTTCGATCTCCGACTTCTATAGGACAATCTCTTCCCCTGTCGAGCTTCTGGATCTGTCCATCTCGGCCGTCTATTCGAAGTGTTTCCTTGTTGGTCAGTCGTTCGTATGTTTATGTCCCGTCTGCGGCTCGATCTCCACAGTCTATCGGACAAACTTTCCCCCTGGCGCAATTCTGGGCGAGTCCGTCTCCGTCACCTATTTAAACTATCGACCACCCTTTCCCTTTGTCTATATTCTGGAGCGACGAGTCCTGGCAACCTGATCTACGATCTCTCTGAGTTTTATTATTCCTATTCACTTCTGCTTCTATTTTACCAATATCTTAAGCGGCAATTCTGAGATCGCTGAGGTGCACTCTGCCGACCTACGCGTAGCATATTAATATAATATATATACATTAATATTATATTTAAAAATACATTAAGTTACGGTGGAGCAAGCTCGACAGTAGGAGACCCTGTACTTTTGAGTGCAAAGCGATCACTACAAATTGTTTCAGTTTCAAAAAATTCACATAGATGGCGCCACTCAGTTGATTTTGTCCGTAACTTTGTTAGTTGAATAACTTCCGCGTTTATCATCCGATTTGGATGCAATTTGCAGGATAGGTTAAGACCATAGTCTGAATTATACATACTAAAAATCAAAGCGCTAGCATCAAAGGTGCTCTTGTAATTCGACTTAAAAATTTTGTATTGTAATTTGCGTGGGCGGAGGGGGGCAAAAATCTAAAATAAACTCGTTCTATGCAAGATATAGATGCACCTCCATGCCAAATTTGGTGCCTCTAGCTCTTATAGTCTCTGAGATCTAGTTACTCAAAAAAGGGACAGACAGACAGCCGGACATGGCTATATCGACTCGGCTGTTGATGCTGATCAAGAATATATATACTTTATGGGGTCTGCCACGCCTCCTTCTGCCTGTTACGCACATTTGCACAAACGCAATAGACCCATTTGTACTTTTTTAAAGTACAGGGTCTAATAACGAATTCCTGCATATGTTTAGTTAAAAAAATGCATTAAGCTACGGTGGAGCAAGCTCGACAGTAGGAGACCCAGTACTTTTTGAGTGTAATGCGATTACTACAGATTGTTTCAGTTTCAAAAAATTTCCATAGATGGCGCCACTTCAGAGATTGATTTTGCCCGTAACATTGTTAGTTGAATAACTTCCGCGTTTATCATCCGATTTGGACGAAATTTGCTGGATACGTTCGGACCATAGTCTGTATTATACGTACTTAAAATCAAGGTGCTAGCTTTAAAGGTGCTCTTGTAATTCGATTTTGTAATTTTGTATTTTAATTTGCGGGGGCGGAGGGGGGCGTGGCAAAAATCTAAAACAAACTCGTTCAATGCAAGATATAGATGTACATACATGCCAAATTTGGGGTCTCTAGCTCTTATAGTCTCTGAGATCTAGTTACTCAAAAAAGGGACAGACAGACAGACAGACGGACAGACAGACAGACGGACATGGCTATATCGACTCGGCTGTTGATGCTGATCAAGAATATATATACTTTATGGGGTCTGCCACGCCTCCTTCTGCCTGTTACGCACATTTTTTTTTGCACAAACGTAATAGACCCATTTGTACTTTTTTAAAGTACTGGGTCTAAATATATCATTCAGTCGGGAGATCCCAACAGTAGCATACCTTGGGGTAGAAAAGAACGCACACAAATTTTCTTCTGAAAAAAAAAGTTTTTAAATGTATAACAAATATTAAAAAAACAAAAAAATTTAAGAATTTAAGCATGCTTTTACTGGGATTCGAACCCAGGTCTCCCGTTTGAAGGGGGCGTGGCATCCAAAATTTGAAACAAACTCGATCTGCGTGCAAATATAAGAAGTCTTCACACCAAACTTGGTGCTTCTAGGTCTTACCATCTCTGAGATCTCGTTGTTCACACGGACGGACAGACAGACAGACTGACATGGCTATATCGACTCAGCTTGTAGCCCTGATCAAAAAAATATATACTTTATGGGGTCTGCCACGCCTCCTTCTGCCTGTTACCTACTTTTTTTTAACAAACGTAATATACCCTCCAGGGTATTATGTAATGTAACTTTATTTAAATAAACTTAGAGCGAAATGCACATTAAATGTTTTGTCGTCGCTTATCAAACCTCGGCTGTGAGCTTTTGGAGTGAGCTTTGCACTCTAATATAAGTAGAGAGATCTTGGGGATCGCTCTTTGATTTGTGCGCTGTCGGCAGATTTAACCCTTGGAGTAACGATTCTAGCGGATGTTTATATTAACTGTTTCGATCGTGGGAGCGCCTGAATTGTTATTTTCACCAGCTTGTTATTCTTATTGATATCTTATAACTTGATAGGGGGAATATGTGCGAGAATATTTAGGTTGCTATGTGCATGATATCTTATTACTTGATACCCGGAATATGTGCGAGAATATTTAGGTGGCTATGTGCATTACATATGTTACTATGTAGTATATATATTATTTTTTACAGCAATAAATGAAGTTTTTTTTTCTGAAATGTGTTCAAATAAGAGCAGAAATTAAAGTAACTATTTGATAAATACAAACAAAAAGCAAAATACCCTAATTCACACATATACTACCCACCCAAAAGTGAAAAAAAAGGTAAAATAAAAATGCTTAAAAATTAATAATGTAAGTTAGAGACTAGGTAAAGTTCTAGTTAAATTTACTTAATAGATTTATCGTTAAGAACTAAAAATATATATATCATTCAGTCGGGAGGGCCCGACAGTAAAATACCCAGTGGAAGTATAGTGCGCCGCCCGAATTTGCTTGCGATTATATTATTATTTTAATTATACACACACGCACAGTCAGAATAAACTTAAAGGATCGTAATGGAAATTCATTTTATATTAATTTATATTGTAGCAAACCGCTACAATTAAAATAGCGCGCCAGCGCATTCAAAACTCTTGCAAGGAACTAAGATTCGTGGAAAAATTGACCAATCTGCAGCGGCGTAGCTAATAATGATCAAGAACATCAAAATTCTAATTAAAATTGCTGGCTACGACTTTGTATTGGCACGTGGCAGAATAAAAACGCGAGAGCGAAGAAAGAGAGAACAAGTGCACAAGTGCGTGTAAGGCTTGCCGGTTGCTTGCGTGTTTGCCAATGTATAAAACTGCCAACAACAAAATACTTGATTTTTGTCATCTATTTTATACGTGGGCAAACCAACAAAAACAAGCGCATTTTGTTATTGTAATCATATTGGCGTAACAAATATCTTTATGTCTTCTGTGTTTATTATCCGATCTTGATGAAATTTTCAGCGTAACTTGATCTGCGTGCAAATATAAGAAGTCTTCACACCAAATTTGGTGCTTTCTAGGTCTTACCATCTCTGAGATCTCGTTTTTCATACTAAATGTTGATTTTGAACCAATCGTTCCTATGGCAGCTATATGATATAGTAATCCGATTAGAACCAAAGTTAGTAAAAACAAACAAGCAATGTGTGAGTTTGGTTAAGATATCTTAGAAAACAAAAAAGTTTTTATACTAAATGTTGATTCCGAACCGATCGTTCCTATGGCAGCTATATGATATAGTGATCCGATCCGGCCGGTTCCGACATATGTACTGCGGGCTGCAAAGAGACGGACCTGTACCAAGTTTCAAAACTGAGAGACTAGTTTGCATAGAAACAGACAGACAGGCAGGCAGACAGACAGACGGACATGGCTATATCAACTCAACTCGTCGCCCTGATCAAGAATATATATACTTTATGGGGTCTGTGAGGCCTCCTTCAATGCGTTACAAACTTCGTGACAAAATTATTATACCCTCTGCAAGGGTATAAAAAATATAGTGCAAGCTAACTTTGGCGCGCCAAAGTTTGGATACCCTTGCAGAGCTCTGCTAGAAGTTAATTTCGAACCGGTCGTTCATATGACAGCTATATGAAATAGTTATCCGATTTCCACCGAATTTGATCAGGCTGTTTGGAACTATGGTTAGTTAGATAAGAAACAAAAAAGTTTTTCATACTAAATGTTGATTTTGAACCAATCGTTCTTATGGCAGCTATATGATATAGTAATCCGATTAGAACCAAAGTTAGTAAAAACAACCACAAAATGTGTGAGTTTGGTTAAGATATCTTAAGAAACAAAAAAGCTTTTTATACTATATGTTGATTCCGAACCGATCGACAGCTATATGATATAGTGATCCGGTCCGGCCGGCTCCGACATATGTACTGCGTACAGCGAAAAGACGGACTTGTACCAAGTTTCATCAAGATAGCTTCAAAACTGAGAGACTAGTTTGCATAGAAACAGACGGACAGACAGACGGACAGACAGACAGACAGACAGACAGATATACGTATATAATTTATATATTGTTATAAGAATATATAATTATATGTGTTTATATGAAATTAATAGAAAAATAAAACACACACACGTTTTAAAATTTAATTCAAAATCGATTTAAAATCTCGCACAAAGTCACAAATTATTATTGGCAACACTCGAACGTAACGTTTAAATTGATTTAAAGAAGAATTAGAGCATCGATACTTTGATTTGCAAGGGTAAAGCATTAGAGAGAGCGAGAAAACTCTATTATAATTATTATTAATTATTAGTTATGTATTAATATTAATATAAAATAATAAATAAAACTTTA
This sequence comes from Drosophila putrida, assembly GCA_037043535.1. Taxonomy (NCBI): domain Eukaryota; kingdom Metazoa; phylum Arthropoda; class Insecta; order Diptera; family Drosophilidae; genus Drosophila; species Drosophila putrida. Next base: position 6,474 of record JBAMBI010000686.1, on the reverse strand, counting down.
AGTAAATGAAGAAGGTTGAAATGTGTCGTATAATTTTGATACAATTGCAAGCAAGCCTAAAATACACCTTTTGTGATTTTTAACCGTTATTTGAAAGCGAAAGATGCAATTCGAGATAAGAACAGCAGCTTTTGTGCAGGACTCTTTTTGCAATTAGTCTCCCTACTTTATTTTGATTCTCTATACTTTCCCCTTCTTCTGCGAGGGTCGAAACTAAAATTTTCGAAGTGTCGTATAATTTTAAGCAGGAGTGTACATTCACTTTTGGTTCGTGCCGCGATTGCTTTGTCGCGTGTCTATTTCAGTGTTTAAAAAACTGCCAACAGTTTTTGCAGTTCTGTTATTGCTAAAACTGTTGCTGCGAGCATTTTCGACAGTCGCAGTCGCAGCGAAAGCAAAAACATTTTTTTATCAGCAGCGCAGCGCTTCGGGAATCGACAACTTCGGCAGTTTTACGAATGCTAGAGCTGTTGCTGCGAGCATTTTCGACAGTCGCAGTCACAGCAACAGCAAAAACTGTTCTTGATCAGCAGCGCAGCGCTTCGAACTGCGTGAACTGGCGACAGTTGCAGTCGCAGCAAAATCAAAAACTGTCGACTGCCGAACAGCATAGCACAGCATAGCAGATAGCTTCGACACTTTTTGCTTTGCTTTGTGCGTCATGAACGAAATGAATGAAAATTAATAACATTTTATTTATTCATTTATAATAGTGATTCTTTATTTATTTATTCGTCATCTTCTTGGAAGAGCGGCAGGTTATCAATTGCTGTTTCCAAGAAGCTAGGATTAAGCTTCACAAGCAATATATTTTCCAGCGACTCTGCACTTAAACGATTGCGATAATCGGTTAATACCAGTTTAAGTGTGGAAAATGCACGTTCAATAGTCACCTATGAATAATAAATTACTATTAAGAAGTAAACTTTAAAAAGTAAAATTGTTAGACAAGTACACACCTGAGTGGGTGGTATTGCAAAACAAACTTTGCTTAATGCATATAGCTCGGGATCAGTGAGCTGCTTCTCCTTCCAAAATTGTAAAATGTCTGCATCACTTCTGACAAAGGAAAGCTGCAAATTTTCAATTTTCGCGTGTACATCGGTTGTGCTACTAGCCTTGACTTCAATATCCTTTGTTAAATATTCATTTAACAATTCATTTTTAATGTCATAAAACTCAACGTTGGACTGATAGGAAGTTGTAAATAGTTGTAAAGCCCGCAACGACGCCTTGATTGACCTCAGTTATCCGATCCCATAAAGATTTCAAATATTTTACAGCTTCATTTCTTTCTATTGCTGAAATGGTATGATGGAACCGAGGATCCAAGTATAAACAGGCAACTAAACTATCATTGCGCATTAAAGTATTTGTACGTTTACTAAAAGATTCCAATATTTTTTCCCCAATTTGTTTCGTAAGTGGCTGGGTCGCATCTTTTATAATTTTTTGAGTGCATATTTTGCACTTTAGCCACTGCGCATAAAAATTACCATAATGTAATTGCTCCTCTTGAAATATTTTAATAGTTTTTTGTAGCGGATTAAAAATGAGAGTGTAACTATCAATAAACTCCCAAAAGGAGTCGTCAATTTCGAAATTCTCGTCCACGGACTTATTTTTAATTGATTCAATTTTTATTAGCACGTCCTTTGCTGCTTTTAAATTTTCAATCATTGTGTACGTTGAACCCCATCTAGTTGGGCAGTCCAGTTGAGGCATCTTCAGTTTTTTAAATTCAAAATTTTCACGAAATCCGTTAGATGGTTCTCGAATATATTTCGTCAAATTACGACAAGTGAACAAGTATTTTGTGATGGCTGAAAATTTAGTCACATCTAGAGCGCAAAGCTGCGCAGTATGAGCAGCACAGCGACAAACTTGAATATTGCCCAATGTCATCTCTGGCATTTCTTCTATGAGATCGATCTTTTTTAAGTATTCATCTTTACTGTCAACTTCATTTTCTCCGATTTCTTCTTCGGACACAACAGACAATATTTTCGTTGCTTTAAGCATATTCGCGCCATTATCGGACGTAACTGATATTATCTGCTTTAGATTTACTTCATATATTGATAATATTTTAATAATTTCCATAGCGAGGCTTTTGCTTGTGCTACATTCGACACCTTTTAGTTCGACCATTCCTAAAATACGGGATTTTATTTCCAGTTCGCTAATAAATTGCGCACTGATTCCAAAAATGTTTCGGCATAGCCGCGGAACACTGTCAATTTTAAGTGAAAGTAATTTGTTTTTCAATTCATCTTTCATGTCTTTGCGTAAATTCCTAGCAACAATCTCCAAAGTTTTCTTGCAATTTGATGCATTTAAACAAAATGATTTTCCGTCGGTTGCCTTGAAGCCGTCACAAATTGGTTTTAAAATATTTCGCATATTATTCGAATTTAACACATTGAACGGTATGGAGTCCTCCGTAACGAGCCCAATGTATGACCGTATTAGTTGCTTTTTGTTCATTTCAATTTTAATTTTTTTTTTCGTGTAATTTTAGACGACGAACAACTAGAAGAGTTTTCCGACAGTTCGGATGGAGGTGTCACATCAAATGATGTACTTTGACAATATGAGCTTTTAAATTTGAAATTCGATTGGTTTTAAGTTTGCTTTTGCATGTTTTACATGTAGCAAAGTCCCCTTCCTCATTGGTATCAAAATACTTCCAAACATCACATTGTTTATTAAGCGACATTTTTGCTGTTGCCAAGTGCTAATTTGACGGAAAGTAATTAGTTTATTTCTTAGTTTTAATAATGTGAACCATCAAAATATTGAGTAATTATTGTCAAAACATTTTATGAAAGAGTCAACAACAATAAGAACTCAATAATTTGAAGGGGCTCCTTTTTTACGCTGTTCTGATGTGTTTATTTGCTTTTCTATACTTAAAGTGTGGAACCAGGGTAAAACCAGCAACCACAACATAAACGTAAAAGAAGTATGTTATACGTTTAAATATACATACATTAGTCGGCATATATATTTTGACATAGCTTACATTTGACTTTTAGTCTCTTTTGCTAAGTACCGTTGTATTCAACAAAGCGAAAGTGATGCTCAAAATGAAGTGTATTTTATTAACTGTAAATATGCTAAATATTTTGTCTATTATTTTTTGTCATTTCTTTCTGCTGATAAGAATGCAAGCAGGCAACGAATTTAGCAGCGGCATAAGTATTATGACATCGCGTGATTTCGTTGTTTCTTGGCGGGTTCAAATTGTTATTAAAGAAGTTTTCAAAAAATCTTTCTTATTATTTGATATAACCGTGTTTTTGATATTAAAAATATTTCATTCAGTCGGGAGAGCCCGACAGTAGAATACCCTGAGGTAGCAGAGAACGCCACTCAAATTTTCTATTAATTATATTTGTGTTTCGTATTTGTGCTGTCTGATTTGTATTTAAAAGTCTTAGCAACAATGAGCACGTTATTTTCAAAACAACTAAATAAAAACTTAAAAAACAATTTTTAAATTTATAACAAAAATTTAAAAATTTAAAAAAAAATTTAAGAATTTAAGCATGATTTTACTGGGACTCGAACCATGATGTCCCGTCTATCAAGGTGGCAGCTTTACCACTCTACTTGAAAGAGAGAGGGAGAGAGGGCGAAAACTCACTCTAACACAGCGCGCGCTTTCATTCATATGTATGTATGTATATGTAAATGCTTCAACGAATAAGCAAATAGGAGAGAGCGTAAACTCACAGCAACAACAACACATTTAATTAAAGATTTAAATAATTGCGGATATCTTCCGTGTTTATTATCCGATCTTGATCAAATTTTCACGATGCATCCATTTCAGTACAAGTATTGTTCCTGCCGAAGCTCAAATCTTTAGCTTGTTAATTGCCTGTGCTATCCTTTTTTTCACTTTGTGGGCGAAGGGGGCGTGGCATCCAAAATTTAAAATAAACTTGATCTGCGTGCAAGTACAAGAAGTCTTCATACCAAATTAGTTAATAGGTCTTACCATCTCTGAGATCTTGTTACTTACACGGACAGACAGACGGACATGGCTATATCTACTACGCTTCTCGCCCTGATCAAGAATATATATACTTTATGGGGTCTGCCACACCTCCTTCTGCCTGTTACATACTTTTTTTTGAACAAACTTAATATACCCCCTCAGGGTATAAAAATGGTTAAAATATCTGAACTAAGCACAATAATAAGAACAGAAATTGTGAAAAAATATAACTTGGGTATTTCCGTAATAAATACCGCTAAGGAATATAATTTGTCACATCAAACTATATATTATCAAATCAACAAACATAAAAACTTTAATCAAATAACCAATGTACGTCGAACAGGCAGAAACCGAAAGACAAATGCTGATGCAGACCGTCTCATCGTGCGCCAATTAAAAAAAAAATCCTGTTATAACACCAAAAGCTGTGGCCTTGGAGTGGAATACGACTTCACCCAATCCGATAAGTGAGAGAACCATACGCAGGCGTTTGATTGAGGCAGATATAAAAAGTTATATAGCAAAACCAATACCTTTCATCACCCCTAAAAATAAACTTAAGCGTTTGGAGTTCGCGCAAAGGTACATCCTCAAGCCTGTTTCATTTTGGCGCAATGTTCTGTGGACGGATGGAAGTACTTTTGAGTTCCACTCTTAAAAAAAACGTTTTAGTACGATTAAACAAAAATTATCGTGAAAAAAATGCACCTGTGTGTCAAAAAGTAAGCCATGGGGGTGGGAACGTTATGTTCTGGGGATCCGTTTCTTATAATGGTATGGAAGACTTGGTTCCCATGGATACCTTAGAACATTGAACGATTTTGAACAGATTGATCGGGGAAGAATTTATTCTCCAGCAGGACAACGCTCCTTGCCACAAGTAAAAATGATTATGAAATGAGCATTTTTGAAAATGTGTGGTCGCTAATAAAGCGAAAGAGAGCCGCCGATATAACTAGGACAAGAGACGAAACAATCCCTGAGGTCACAAAGAAGTGGGAAAGGATTCTATTAAAAACCCTCCAAACCTTGGTGGATTCCGTTCCAAACCGCCTCCAAAAGGTCATAGATACCAAAGGGGGATATATTTTTTTATTAATTTTAAGTTCACATTTCATTTATAAAACATATAAATATTTTAAGTTGATAAACAACATTTTGTCAAAATACTTATGCCATCACTTGAATTCCTCTATTTTTAGTTGCAATTAAATAAAAATACAAAATCATGATTAAAAATAAAAAGTTATTGTATTTATAATTTAATACATTATACCTAATTATAATAAATTAAAATTATTTTCAGCTTTCTCTTAAAATGAGAAAGAAGTGAAAAAGAAACTGAGGCATCGCCATGTCAAAATATATATGCCGACTAGTGTATATACGTAATAATTATTGTAATTATATTCTGTGCTATGGCCCCAAAGCGTAAAAGTCGCCGCTATTTATCAGAATCAAAGCACATTCTAAAATATTCAGAGAGTAGGGCAGTTTGTGATAGCGTAGATGAGATATCTCCCAATCTGTTTTTAAATAGTTATTTAGATAATTCAGGTATTATAGAAGATTGAATAAAATAATTAGTTATGCATTATAGATGATTTGATCAAGATCGGATAATAAACACGGAAGATATCCGCAATTATTTAATTCTTTAATTTAATGTGTTGTTGTTGTGAGTTTTCGCCCTCTCTTTCAAGTTATCAAGTAATGGAGTTGCCGCCACGTAGTTAAACCGGGGACCTCGGTTTGAATCCCAGTAAAAGCATGTTTAAATTCTCTAATTTTTTTTTTAATTGTTGTTTGTTATACATTTAGAATTGTTTTTTTGTGTTTTAATTTAGCTATTTTGAAAATAACGTGCTTATTGCTGCTTAGACTTTTAAATACAAAACAGACAGCACAAATACGAAACACAAATATAATTAATATAAAATTTGAGTGGCGTTCTCTACTACCTCAGGGTATTCTACTGTCGGGATCTCTCGACTGAATGATATATTTTTAGTGTTGTCATACACTAAAAAAAACGATAAGCTAGCTTCGCCTCATTACGCGCATTTTGGCTGATTTCATAGTCAACTTTCGTGTGTAGCACAAATAGTGTTTATACACGCATTTTTCAAAGAAGTATGTGAAATGTTTTCACGCTTTTCTCTCCATATAAACAGGGTATATATAGTGACATATCTGCCATAAGAATATAACAAATCCGTCATAAACACTAACGATCTTTTGCAAAGCTTCACTTTCCAAAAGCTTATTGAAGACACATCACTTCTCAAAGCTTATCAAAGACACATGCAAAATTATTAGGAACTCAAACGTAAACTTTACAGCTCAAATGTAAACTAACAGAATCCAAATAAGTAAACAAATGTTAACAGACAGCCAGCAGAGCTTTGAAGGTTTGCGGTGCCCAGATCAAAAATCTTGTAGGATATCGGTAGGATATCGAAAAG
>JBAMBI010000670.1:0-196828 GCA_037043535.1 Drosophila putrida | reverse complement strand
TTAAGATATGACAGATATGATGACAGGTGATGACTGTGTGAGTGTGTGTGTGTGCGTGGGCTTGTCGTTTTCGTGTGCATGCTGTGCGTTGCGTCGCCGCCGCTCTGAGAGAATTGTAGTTGGTCGCCTGGGCAGCAACTCGCCGTTTTGTTTACCGTTTGTTTGCTTTGCCTTTGGCGGTGCTTGCGTTGTGTTAGAGATGGCAAACTTGTGGCGTCAGTGCTGACGAGTTTTGTGCGCTCAATTTATGGGGCGTCACAAGTTTATTTCAAATTTTGGATGCCACGCCCCCTTCGCCCACAGAGTGAAAAAAAGGATAGCACTGGCAATTAACAAGCTAGAAATTTGAGCTTCGGCAGGAGCAATACTTGTACTCAAATGGATACATCGTGAAAATTTGATCAAGATCGGATAATAAACACGAAGATATCCACAATTATTTAATTCTTTAATTTAATGTGTTGTTGTTGCTGTGGGTTTACGCTCTCTCTTATTTGCTTATTCGTTGAAGCATTTACATATACATATAAATTATATTTTTCCCTAGTCGAGTCCAGTGGCACCTGCCGGTTGCAGCGTAGGTCCAATGTCTGTGGCTCCACTCGGGTATGTTGATCCAGTGACTCCGCCGGTTGCAGCTAAGTCCAGTGGTGATAGCAATGAAGCTAATGGTGGGATAACTGTTAAGTTCTCCTGTCGTTAGCCTTAGGGCTTAGCAATAAAACACTTAATGTTCAGTTCGGCCAATGCCGGAGTAGTGCATTTATAATATATGTGCTTTGTTTAAAGCTAGATGCAAGACTGTACTTGTGAAATGAAAGAATATGAAACTAAAGCTAAATACATCGAATGGAAAATTACTGAACATGCCATGGGCGCATGGTCGGCAAGCCGACTTAGCATAAACATAATATAAGCAAAGCGATTGCGACATAACTGTTGTTTGGCTACTGCACCCAATCGTCAAAGCTACGAATGTTAAATGCGCGAATCTGATGCGTCAGCATTCCAGGCGCGCGGGTTACTCGAGAAGTTCTAGCGAGGGCCGCTAGTTAACTTGCTTGTTAACTATTCCCCCCTCAAGATCATTGCCGTTCTCGGTGATGTTTAATTCGCTGATCACCTTCGGTAGCTTGATTGAAGAGCTCCGCCGGATCCACCGTTGATGTACGAGGATGAGAACAAGGCTGACTGCAACTCCGATTGCGAACCAGAATTTGGGAGATCCGCCAGATGTAACATCGTCTTTGAGTTCCTGGATGATATGTAGATTGTGCTCATTCATACGTTGTAGTAGTGGTAGGCTTAATACATGATCGTGTCCCATGATGTTTAGTAGGGGCGATGCTGCGATGCCTGGGGTTTTGCTTAGAGCTCTGTTACGATTTAGATATTTAGTATTATTTATTAGGGCTGCGTGTTCGAATGTTACAAGATGAGCTCCTGACCTTGACCTATGACCTTTTTGCAAATAATTTTAACTTTAGGATATTCAATTAGTATGTGAATGATGCTATCGGACTGAAAAATCTTTATGTTTGATACTCCCATTAGGCTACCTATAGGGACTTCTGTGAGCTGTTCAATAAAAATGGATTTCAAATCATTGTAATCAAAAATTGTGGGATTTATAATGTTTGATTTGGCAAGCGTTATAGTGAGCATGAGATTTTGTGTTTCTGTAATCAACATTCTGTTTCTCGCTAGTAGCGTTTCATACAAATGCGCAGTGTCGACTAAATCACCCTTTTTATACCCTGAGGGGGTATATTAATTTTGTTCAAAAAAAAAAGTATGTAACAGGCAGAAGGAGGCGTGGCAGACCCCATAAAGTATATATATTCTTGATCAGGGCGACAAGCTGAGTCGATATAGCCATGTCCGTCTGTCTGTCCGTCTGTCCGACGGTCCGTCTGTCCGTCTGTCTGTCTGTCCGTGTGAACAACGAGATCTCAGAGATGGTAAGACCTAGAAGCACCAAATTTGGTATGAAGACTCCTGATACTTGCACGCAGATCAAGTTTATTTCAAATTTTGGATGCCACGCCCCCTTCGCCCATTTTGGTAATTATAAAGCTAGAGACATGCGCTTCGGCAGGAACAATACTTAAGTTCATAAGGATGCATTGTGAAAATTTGATCAAGATCGGATAATAAACACGGAAGATATCCGCAATTATATTATTCTTTAATTTAATGTGTTGTTGCTGTTGTTGTTGTGAGTTTTCGCCCTCTCTCTTTCTCTCTTTCAAGTTATCAAGCGATAGAGATGCCACGTTATTAAACGGGATACCTGGGTTCGAATCCCAGTAAAAGCATGCTTTTAATTTTTTTTTTTAATTTTTGTTATACATTTAGAATTGTTTTTTATGTTTTTATTTAGTTATTTTGAAAATAACGTGCTCATTGTTGCCTAGACCTTTAAGTACAAAACAGACAGCACAAATACGAAACACAAATATAATTAATATAAAATTTGAGTGACGTTCTCTACTACCTCAGGGTATTCTACTGTCGGGATCTCCCGACTGAATGATATATTTTTTTGTTAGTTTTGATCATTAAAAGCTATTGTCAAAATACTTTTGCCACCGTACCTTTCGGTATATTGAATTTTTTCTATTATAATTATTAAGTTTAAAAAATTTTCCTTACTTTCAATAAACATTAGATAATTATAACTTCTCACCACAATTTGTTTATTTTTTAGTATGGTTATTTAAAAAAGTTATGTCCATATTTTCATAACATTTATTTTGTCAAAATAGCTATGCTGTCGACTGTATATATATACATATGTACGTGCGCGCTGTGTTAAAATGAGTTATCGCCATCTCTCCCTCTCTCTTTTAAATAGAGTGGTAGAGGTGCCAAGTAGGTAGACGGGAGTTCGTGGTTCGAATCCCAGTAAAATCCGGCTTCAATTTTTTATTTTTTTTTTTTTAATTTTTGTTATACATTTAAAAATTGTTTTTTAAGTTTTTATTTAGTTATTTTGAAAATAACATACTTATTGTTGCTAAGAAAAATAATACAAATGGCGTTCTCTACTACCTCAGGGTATTCTACTGTCGGGCTCTCCCGACTGAATGATATATTTTTCTTTTAGTATCTTATTGACTGTATCGGTAAGTAAATTGATTTGCCTTTGTGTTTCTGTATTAATTTGTATCTGTCTATTGTTTGATGCTACCAGCTGAGACTCGGTTATCTTGATTCTCTCAAGGTCTGACGCGTCATGAGTACCTGTCACGACTTTCAATACTGTCCCCAAGAACTCCAGGCTTCTAGCTATCCTATGGTGTATCATTAATGTGGATAATAAATTTTGAACATGATCTATGTCTACCTCTAACAATTTTCGCATATGCGATTTTGGGAATAATTTGGCAAATTGGCATGGGAGAAGTCGGTGATACGGGCGTTCTTTGCGGCCAGGAGTGCGAAGATAATTCCGATAAACCTGCAGTAACGATTAAGTAAGATCCGTAGTAGTTGTAGTAATGGAACAAATTTTTGCAGTTACCTTAGATTGTCCTTGTGGACCACCCTCCCCCTAAAAAGTACAGACGTTCCCAGGTCTGCTTGTACGATCCCTTCAGAACATAATGGGGACAACTTGTTGCCTAACCTTTTGTTGTTTTTAAGGAATACTTTTTCACCTACCTCGAGCACCCTGTTTTGCCTATCTGGATTAAGTCTGGTAAGTTGATCTTGTTGGGCTTTTGTTATCTTGTCCTTAATCGTTTGCTGCAATTCCCTAAATGCTGCGTGTATTACGTCTATTGGCCTGTGCCCTGTAACCGAATGGATGGATCTATTATATTCTATTGTTGCTCGTATTATTGCTTGGACAGTTTCGTTAATTTTCCTATCAATTTTCAGGCACCTAGCTATCTCTCAGGATTCACAACGAGTTTTAGCGTCTCCATGAGACCACTTCTGTCTGTGAAATGTATGACGTGGCGGGTCTTGTTGCCGAACTTGATCAGTCTTCGATGCAACGAATAACGTGCCTCTTCTAAAACTACTTGATTTCTAAAGCAGTTTAAGGGCTTGTCAGTCGTTTCAACTGTTTACGTCAGGGAAAGCTCACTGTGGATGGTGGCCGCATCTGATTGCGGCTCATCTTGTAAAGCATTAATATCCTGCCGGGAAAGGGCGTCAGCCACGAAGTTTTCTTTGCCCGGCTTGTAGTGGATCTTTGTGTTATACTCTTCAATAAAAGCCTTCCACCTTTTTATTTTTGCATTAGTATTCTTTTCGGATATTGCAAACGTGAGCGGTTGATGGTCAGTGAAAATGTGTATTTCTCGGGTACCATATAGGTAATTCTGAAGTTTCCCGAGGGCCCATACAATAGCCAATAGCTCCCTTTCATTGGTAGCATAATGGGATTCACGTGGTTTTAATGTACGTGAAATCATTGTAATGGGTCTTCCCCCCTGTGATAAGACTGCTCCGATACCACTTGCGGAAGCGTCAGTGGTTAAATCGAAGGGCTTTTTAAAGTCCGGGTACATGAGCATGACATCTTCTGATGCCAATATGTTTCTCAACCGATTGAATGCCTCGCGTTGCGAGTCATCGAATTTTATCGGCATCTTTTTGGACATGTGCTTACTGACTGAGCCATTTTCGCCTTTCAGTATATTTGTCAAAGGTCTCGCTATGGAGGCGAAATCTTTAACAAACACCCTGTAATAGCTGGCCAGGCCCAAAAAAGACCTTAGAGCAAACAAGTTTTTTGGTTCAGCGTATTCTTGAATCGCCTTAACCTTTTCGGGGTCTGTCTTTGCTCCTTCGCTGGTAACCACGAAACCTAAGTATTCTACACTTTCATTAAAAAACTTTGTCTTCTCCTTAGAGACTCTCATGTTAGCATCGCAAAGACGCTGAAGTACTATATCAATGTGTCGGACGTGATCGGCTTCAGTCTCGGAAAATATTATTACGTCATCAACATAGACGTAACATATTTTACCAATTTGTTCTCGAAGAACATCGTCTTTGAAAGATGCTACCAGCATTCTTCAAACCAAAAGGCAATCGACAAAACTCGTATTTCCCTCCGTTCACTGAGAAAGAAGTTTTCTCACGATCTCTTTCAGCTAGATAAATCTGGTGATACCCAGATTTTAAATCTAACGTGGTGAAAAATTTTGCCTTTCCCAGATTCGCTAAAATCATCGGAATGCTTGGCATTGGGTAACGGTCCGCAACAGTTCGCTCATTTAGCTTCCTGAAGTCAATGACGAGCCGACGGTTCTTATTACCACTGGCATCTAGTCCCTTCTTATCAACAACCCAAGCCGGGCTGTTGTAAGCAGATCTTGATGGTCTTATGATGCCATCCTTCAACAATTGTGCGATCTCGTTGTTAACGAAATCTGCTACACCTGTGGGGTATGGATATAGCCTTGAGTATACCGGCTCGTTGTCCTCGGTACGAATTGTGGCAATGACAGAAGTGCTAAAGGGCAGTGCCTCGTTAGAGGTCGGAAAGGCCTTAATCCGCTTCACTATCATTTTTTTGAATTCGCCCCTAACAATGTCAGGGACTATTATGTCATCGACACGTGTGAAGTTCACGTTGTCGCAAAGGTGGTGTTTCAACATTTCCGACTTGTTGCCGTAGGTTATGTTGTTACCTAGCAGATTCAAAGTTACATCTGCCTGCGTTAGCAGATCGAAACCTATTATAGCGTCGAATGTGTCGAGGGTGTCTAAGATGAAGAAAGGGGCAACTTTCCCAAAAATTTTCATTGAACATTTTTGTTTAATTTTACTGGATCCATGTATTGAATTCACAGTAAATGGGGCATCGACGGTCGTTACGTTTTTTAACTCCTTTACGGGTCTGACGTAATTTTTTGCCGCCCCAGTGTCGATTAAAATTCTTAGTGTTCTGCCATCCAATTGTCGCTCGACGAACGGCAACTGGGAGCGTTCCCTAAAAAATTCAGTGCATCGTTGATTTCTGATGAGTCACTTTCCTCGTCAATATCATTAGTCGCTGCCTCGGCTATGCTTGCATATTCCTGTTCTTCTTTGCTACCAGTCTGCTGGGCAATATTATTCACCCGCTGGCGTCTCTGACCTGAGATTCGCTCTGACGAATTCTGCCTTTTCTGAGTTTCGCCATGTGTGGCGTTTTTTGGCTGTCTCCAATTGGTGGGCTGCCTGAATTTAGAAACCGACGGATTGACCTCCAGAGGCTGAACCTGGTTTAGCACCGGGCTTTCTTTGTCATTAGACTTTGTTCCAGGCTCAGTATGTGGCCTGCTTTGATTCTGTTTCACAACGAAGTGTGGATTTTTCTCAAAGCCCTTTCCCTGTCTAGGTTGGGCATTTCTACCCTGCCTATTGCTTTCTCCTGTATGGCCTTTGTCTTCAATTGCCTTGGCATACGAAGCAGCAAAAGCGCTCCTTTCAATGCTACTTTCAGCCTCGCGAGCCAACGCTAAAGCGGATGGCAAATCTTTGGGCTGCGCTGGGATGACATACGACTTCAGGGACCTCTTAAGGTCTGCCATGAATGCATGTAGGGCATCACTCCTAATCTCTGTATTGAGTATAGTCGCTGCCTGTTCGTCATGTGTCATGACGATTTTGTTCGTGACGAGAGTCAATTTTTTCTCGACTTCGTCATAGTAGTCCATCAAGTCCAAGTCACCCTGTCTAACCATTTCTAGTTGTTGTCGGAGTACTCGTAGGGACGTTTTGTCCGCGTATGTGCAATCAAGTCTAGCTATGATTGCGTCAAAATTGAGGACTGTATTATGTGATGTCAGTACTGCTCGTGCTGCACCACAAACTTTGTTTTTCAGTATGACGACTGCCTCGTAATGGGATTCACTGCCTATGTAACGTTTAAAAATTTCATAAGCGTCAACAGCTGCCTGCCTCCAAGAAACATATTCTTCGTGGCTCCCATTAAAAGTCGGTACCGACTTTACGATATCTAACCTCACTTCGCATTTTATGTTAGGGTCACAAGTTACCCTTTCATATCTTTCTACTTGGGGGTCCTCAACTCTGAGGGTTTCAACCTGGTTTCTTACGGCAGCAATTTCTGCGCGAAACTCATCTTTTAACCGCCGCTCTTGTTGCACAAGGGCGCTGTTAACCGCGCCTTCAATTAAGGCTTTTAAATTCGCCGCTTCCATTTCTGATTTATTGTTTTCCCGGGGACGATACCCTATCTGATCACTTTCGTCACTATCTTGGTCGTTATCTTCCTTTTCGCTGTTGTACTCTACCTTCACTTCTCTATACTGCCAACTCATGAGCAGTCAGTCACTGAGAGATTCGATAAATTGTGCAGCAAATGGCCAAATAAAAGTTTATGTAATTTTATCTGATTATAAATTATTATCAGATAATAATTATTATCTGATTAATTTAACGCACTGAAAACACTCGTCAAACAACGCAAAGTATCAAATATTAAATATGTCAGAATATCAAATATGTATATTAAAATATCGACAACCAAACACAAATCAATCCAATTACGAATGGAAATAAAAATATTTATACCGTATCTCAATGCTCACTCTAGCGCTGCAGTTTTTATAACACTTTCTTTTTTCCTTTTAACAATTTTTTATTTTTAGATTTTGAAATCACTATTTTTTGAACAGTCACTTACATGTTGTAGGGGACGTGGATTCTACTTAAAGTAATCTCTATTCCGTTGGGCGCCAATTATATTTTTCCCTAGTCGAGTCCAGTGGCACCTGCCGGTTGCAGCGTAGGTCCAATGTCTGTGGCTCCACTCGGGTATGTTGATCCAGTGACTCCGCCGGTTGCAGCTAAGTCCAGTGGGGATAGCAATGAAGCTAATGGTGGGATAACTGTTAAGTTCTCCTGTCGCTAGCCTTAGGGCTTAGCAATAAAACACTTAATGTTCAGTTCGGCCAATGCCGGAGTAGTGCATTTATAATAGATGTGCTTTGTTTAAAGCTAGATGCAAGACTGTATTTGTGAAATGAAAGAATATGAAACTAAAGCTTAATACATCGAATGGAAAATTACTGAACATGCCATGGGCGCATGGTCGGCAAGCCGACTTAGCATAAACATAATATAAGCAAAGCGATTGCGACATAACTGTTGTCTGGCTACTGCACCCAATCGTCAAAGCTACGAATGTTAAATGCACGAATCTGATGCGTCAGCATTCCAGGCGCGCGGGTTACTCGAGAAGTTCTAGCGAGGGCCGCTAGTTAACTTGCTTGTTAACTTATATACATATGCATGAAAGCGCGCGCTGTGTTGGAGTGTGTTTTCGCCCTCTCTCCCTCTCTCTTTCAAGTAGAGCGGTAGAGCTGCGACCTTGATAGACGGGACATCTTGGTTCGAGTCCCAGTAAAAGCATGCTTAAATTCTTAAAATTTTTTTTAATTTTTGGTTATACATTTAAAAATTGTTTTTTAAGTTTTTATTTAGTTATTTTGAAAATAACGTGCTCATTGTTGCTAAGACTTTTAAATACAAAACAGACAGCAAAAATACAAAACACAAATAGAATCAATAGAAAATTTGAATGGCGTTCTCTACTACCTCAGGGTATTCTACTGTCGGGCTCTCCCGACTGAATGATATATTTTTTAATTTGTGGAAATTATAATATTTTCTGATTGAACTGATTCCTGCGGTGACGAAGCATTATCAGAAAATTGGATTGAAGAAGAGTCAAGTACACTTGGTGATGGTACAGATATGTATGAACATTGGCTTTGCACATTTTGGAATTGAAATGACTGCCCCAAATTGTACGCATGATTATAGACCGATCTTCGAATATCCATTCTACATAAAAGATTCGTCTGCGAATCCATTTTTTTTACATGTGGCAACAAGCTTATCTTGTTTTTTGTTTTCTGCTCCAACAGCACCAGCTTCTTTTTTTTCAATATTAAGCATTTCATCCTCCACATTAAAAATGAGCCGTTTGAGATTCCTAGGATGATGATGTTGTAGCGTAGACGTTTTCACTTCAAACGTACTCATTTCGTTTTCTTCAAAGACATTCTCTTGCGACACCTCTAAATCAATACTGTTGAAATCCTCTTCAATATTAATGTAATGTACATCGCTTTTTTTGGCGACTTAAATTTCCAGACGACTGGCGGAATTTTATCTGGTCCTTTAAAAACATCAAAGATGCAAAATGACACCATTGAGAACCCATCTCGTTGACAGTATCTGATCCAGGGTCGCCAGAATGTTCCGATGGAAGTTTCCTTAATTCAGACCGGAACGTGTCTCTCAATTGTTTGCATTTTTTTCAAAGATAAAGCTGAAAAATATATAAACGTTTTATTAATTACGATACTAAGCAATTTACCAAATACAATTTTTTATAATTTTCATTATTAGATATCTCGCTACTGGTGCTTCATTTGGATCCTTGTCTTTTAACTTTCGAATGGGTGCTTCAACGGTTCGTTCTATTGTGATAGAGACATGCCAGCGCCCACAGAACAATCCTTAAAAAAAGTTGCGGAGCAATGTTGGAATCTTTGGGAATTTCCAAATTGTGTTGGATCTATCGATGGAAAACACATACGTCTAAAATGCCCACCGAATTCCGGATCAATGTTTTATAACTATAAAAAGTTCTTTTCAATAGTGCTGCAGGGAGTTGCTGACGCAAAATGTAAATTTGTCACTATCGAAGTTGGTGGTTATGGACGTCAAAACGATGGTGAAACCTTTGCTTCCTCAGATATTTACAAAATGAGAAGTTCTGGAGAAGTAAAGTTTCTAAAGTCACCGAATTGCCCAATACCACAATATCTATGCCATATGTTTTGCTTGCGGACGAAGCTTATCCTCTATTGGACTGGGTTCTTCGACCTTATGCCAGAAGAAGTCTAACTTCGATTTGCACAGCACTTGAAAATAAACGTCTGCTCGCTACGTGGCCCGCCAGAAAAGTGTCTTGCCGATAAATCACGCTTCTTTCTCGATACTCCGATTTCGATGTCGACTATCCGATGCTTAGTTATCGGTGGCTAATACTCTTTGCTGGCGTTTTGGCAAAATACGCGTTGTGATATTTCTGGAAAATTACTGACGAGGCGGTTTCAAGCCATTTGGCCGAAAATAAATGCTAAAATAAATGCTAATCAGAATCCACATATCACCCCCAAAATCCAAACTTCTTTTGATATGAATAACGGGTCACTCAAACATTCCCGGCAACGATGTGGGGTCACTCAGCCAAAAACGCATACAAGTTCCCCCTCACCACAGAAACTAACTACAACACATCCGACCTACTTAAGCGCATCAAGCTAAAGACCCACGCATATATAAACAAAACCTGGAACAACACATCACTGCACTACAAGACATATAATCCGAACCAAACAAACATTAACACTCTCGAACACTCTCGCTCCGATATAGTAAAATTCGCAAAAAGTATAAAATAAAAGTAAAAATAATATTATACATATAATGAATCATATTAAGCAAACACAACACCTCAAGAAAAAGTAAAAAGAATATACACTCATTACCAAAGATTAATTAAGTGAATGTACACATTAAAACTAGTCCTCGTTAAGCTTATGGCCTCTGTTGCTACAGCTTCTAAGAATTTGAATGTAATTGCATTTAACTTTGTAAATAATAATAATATTAATAATAAGAATTATATAATCTCTGAGTTAGGTATAGATAGCTCAAAAAACAACAAAGATCTTCATACAAAATATTAATTTGGATTCAATTGTTTCTATGGCAGCTATATGATTTAGTCATCCGATCTTCACCAAATTTTACAGAATGTAACAATAAATAAGAAATACATAATCTGTGAGTTTGGTTGAGATAACTCAGAAAACAACAAACCTCTTCATACAAAATATTAATTTCCATTTGATTGTGACTGTGGGACTACACCTAAGTCTGTTTTTACACGGTAGATTGGTTCCAGAAGAAGCCGTGTAAAAAAACCGTGTAAAAAAAGACAAAATGTAATATTTCGTCTTCGCTAAGAACTTTATCAATCATCAGTTCATCAATGTCATCAAATCGTGCTAAATGGAATAAAATCGTGTAAAAAATTAAAAATATTCAATTTTCAAACCGTGTTATATCAAAACCGTGTAAAAAAAGACCGTGTAAAAACAGACTTAGGTGTATATTATATAGACATCCCATCTTGATCAAACTCTGTCAGAATGTAACAGTGAATAAGAAATACACAATCTGTGAATTTCTTGACCAAATTACAAAATAAGAGTTAAAAATGTGAGTTTTGTTGAGGTAACTCAGAAAACAACAAAGGTCTTCAAACAAAATTTTAGTTTCCATTAGTTGTTTCTATAGCAGCTATGTGATACAGTCATCCGATCTTGAACAAATTTTCACAGATTGTAACAATAAATAAGAAATACATAATCTCTGAGTTCGGTTGTGATAACTCAGAAAACAACAAAACTCTTTATACAAAATATTAACATCTTGACCAAATTTTCAGAGAATTTAACAGTAAAAAAGCAACACGTAATCTGTAAGTTTGCTTGAGAAAACTCACAAAACAACAAGGCTCTTCATAGAAAATTTTAGTTAGCATGTATATCAATATATCGAAAGAGCCCGACAGTAGAATACCTTGGGGTAGTAGAAAACGCCATTAAAATTTTCTACTAATTATATTTGTGTTTCGTATTTGTGTTGTCTGTTCTGTATTTAAAAGTCTTAGCCACAATGAG
Source organism: Drosophila putrida (assembly GCA_037043535.1). Taxonomy (NCBI): domain Eukaryota; kingdom Metazoa; phylum Arthropoda; class Insecta; order Diptera; family Drosophilidae; genus Drosophila; species Drosophila putrida. The sequence goes on along the minus strand of JBAMBI010000670.1, from coordinate 185,093 downwards.
GACGTTATTTTCAAACTAACTATATAAAAACATAAAAAACAAAAAAACTAATGAGGCACGAGGCATTGCGCCATCGCCGCAAGCAGGTTTGGCTCGCCCGGTCCGTAAGTTCCACCGATGGTGGAGCTAGAGTTGGGCCTCCCACTAGAAGGTGCGCTGGAGTGAGGGCCTCGCCATCGTTCAGGTCCACGCTTAGTGCTCCTATGGGCCTCGAGATGAGGATTGCCTCGACGATGGTGAGAGTCCCGAGCTTTTCCGCGGTCAGGCTTGCGTTGCCGACCGTTCGAAGGAACACATGTTTCTCCAGACGTGCTAGGAACTCCTTCATTTGGCGATCCGCTCCCACGAAGTTGGTCACGTTGTCGCAGTGGACCCTCGCCGGAATCCCGCGACGAACCTTTGAAAAGCAAGGAGAAATGTGTCTGAAACCAATTCTAAATGAGCCGTTTTTAAGGCAACGAAAAGAGTCACGTACGATTTGGACGGAGGCTTACCACGGACACAGAAGGTTGTGGTAATTGGGCCACAGAAATCGACCCCACAAATTGTGAATGGGCGAAGAGCTCGTAGTCTATCTGCTGGCAGATTGTCCATAATCTGAGTAAGCAGTTTGGGTTTGAGCCTGAAACAGGTAATGCACGAACGCACAGTTCGGCGACAAACCTCTTGAGCGTTGATCAACCAGATCCGCTCACTAAGGAGACTTACGAGAGCTCGAGGGCCAGCGTGACAATTTGAGGCATGCAAATCGGACACTTATGCCTTAACAAATTGAGAGCCTTTTGATAGCAACAATGGAAATTTGGCATCATACGGAATGGGAGCATTCAATAATCTACCCCCTACTCGCAGCAACGTAAAGGAACACGAATTCTCTGTATAAGTGTGGAGAAATGAATTTTATCTTTGTAGCTTTGGGCTAAGTGTGACTCGTCTTTTGAGTTTATCGATACTATGACTGAATTCATGAAGCCGGAGCTCAACAATTTTGTTAAACACGAAATTTATTTCGCTTGATTTCACAATCTTGGCGTATGATCCGGTTATCTTTTTGCATCGATGGATAAGCCGAAAGACCCAGACAAATACCTTCAGCAGCCTGTTGTGAGACGAGAATTCTTCAATCTTTGTTACCAACGAGTTTACTTGTGGGTCTATGAGAAGAGTTACTGTCGATTTGCAAGTTTCAAGAGATGCCACATCGGCAGATAGCTCGAAGTGTTTATTCACTGGCCAACTACAACTTGGTTCAAGCAGGAACGGGGAGCCCGCTAACCTAACGGAACTGGTAAGCTCCTCAACAGTACATCCTCTTGAAACAATATCTGCTGGGCTTACCTTTGTGGGCACATGACGATGACGCCACCCGATTAGAGACGAAAACTGACAACGATGAAGGGTGCGACTTTATTCAGTGAAGAGTGATTTTCGAATCCGTCCAAAAAGAGGCTGTTAATACGATACAAGTCTGCCAGAAGGTGAGCAGCTTACAAATCAAGACGAGGCAAGGTTTTCATTTTGAGGGGCGCTACTTTTGACAACGAAGCCTTCATACCTTCGGTAGTACAAGTGCGAATGTAGATACATGAGCCGTATGCTCGCGTGGAGTCATCAGCAAAACCATGTATCTGTATCGGGACCTTTGGATCGGTGTAAACGAATCTCGGAACTTTTATGCTGCCTTCCTGCGCCAAATCGAGCTTGTACGCTTCCCAGATGGTTTGCAGCCTTAAAGGAATTGATTCGTCCCAATCCAATTTTTGAAGCCACAGTTCTTGCAGTAGTATTTTTCCCTTTGTGATAAGAGGACACAATAGGCCGAGAGGATCAAAAAACCGGGCTGTCACCGATAGTGTGCTTCGTTTAGTCGCTTTTAGATCTAGGAAAGAGTCATTCAATTAGAAGTGAAAGTAATCTTTTCTCAGTACCCAAACTACGCCTAGCGTTCTGGTAACGTCTGAGTCGACAGATGCTAACTGCAAAGCTGTGCTGTCCGTTGCGGTCAAAGAAGGGCATTTTGAGAACCACCCTGCGCTCTGCAATACCTGAGCCACTTCTGCTCGATAACCTTGCAGTTTGTCAACGCTATCGGCGCCAGTTAGCATATCATCGACGTAAAATTCGTTCCGAATCACTTCAGCTGCTCCCGGGTGCAAGTCTTGCATCAACTCGCTAAGTCGAGTCAGACACCGTATGGCCAAGAATGGAGCTGGCGAAGTGCCATGCGTAACGGTATACAGCTTGAAGATCTTCAGAGACTCAGAAGGATCTCTTCTCCACACTAAGAGCAGGAAGTTTCTGTCTGCTTCGTGTACCATCACTTGACGATACATTTTTTTTCTGTTTGCTGCAAGAGTAAACTTTCGAAGTCCAAAGCTAAGCAGAGTTGAATATAGCCCCTCTTGATTGGTTGGGTCCACCATCAATGCGTCATTTAACGCTACGTGGGTTGATGTCCGACACGAAGCATCGAACACAACTCGAAGTCGAAGCTGAGATCTAACCACCGTGCGTATCTTTTTCTTGGATAGAGCATTGGTTTCGATTTTAATTTTCTTCCCATTTCCTTTTTGTGGTTGAATCGACTTTTCCTATTACCATGTGGATTAAGATCGCATTTGAAATGCGCTTGTCATCACCGATCGAAAAATATTAAAAAATATAAGACAATCATTGTCGTACACTCGCTTCAAACGCTTTGGGATAGCTTTCTCCAGTGACTTGAAATGCGTAAATTGTTTCCAAAGCATCACCAGCTAAACACGAAGTTAGATGATTAAATTTCTCTATGTCGAGGATGGTGGTATAATAAATAAACTTATAAAACTTTTAAACTCGGAATGTTTGCCGCGAAAAGTTGGAAGTTGGCAATCGGCATTGAGATGTTCGAGCCACTAGGGGATTCGAGCTCACAATGCTCTAACGTCTCAGCTTTTTATTAATAGACGTCAGTTTGCTCATTGCCGTAATGCAGATCTTCTCCATATCCTAGCGATAATCATCCGCAGCATCAAGTGCCTCAATTTTGCACTGAGTCCGAGTAAGGTTTTATATCGTCTTGTTTTAAAGTTCTATACGAACTTCTAGCTCTTCAAGGTCTAACGAAATCTGCCTCTTGTACTTTTAATTGTGTCCGTTCAACGCTTCTTATAAGAGCATTGCGCTTGTTTGTTAATTCTTCGATAGTTTCCTTGCCGTTCATTTTGAGTTAGGGAATTAATCGAATGAATACGAAAAATAATAATAAATTTAAAAAATTAATTATACGAAAGTCAAACGCGATACTGACCGAATATGCCGAACCCGGCAATTGTAGGGGAGCGCAACTGTACAGAGCGAATACAGCGAGAGAGAAGATAGAGGTAAAAATGACCCGCGATGCAGTAATTGCATCAATGCCTGTTGCTAAGCGAAAGCGAACGGTAGAGAAAGCAATGGACGAAATTGGCGGGAATGACCTGTGAGCGGAACCAGCGAAATTGAGTGACACAAAAATCCAAATCCAAAAAAAGCTGTTCGATTGTTATTTGTAGTTAAAACTTTGTTGGAATATGTAGTGTTAGCAATAACATGCAAGTTTGGTGATAATTTTTTGCTTTACTATCTACCGATTTGTTACCAGAATGCCAAAGGTTGAAATTTGGAGAGAGCTAAACTAAACTGCAATGTCTTGGATTAGCTTTCAATCTAAATCATTCAATACCTGCTTGATAGAATCTTTTCCAGAATCACTTCCCATGGATATGCCTCGTCCGGCAGGTATAAGGCAATCAACAGTAGCTGAACAACGAAGACAGAGAGAGAGAGCGGCGAAGAGTCCAAGGCAATGACGAAACGGCAGTAGTGTGTTGATGTTGTTGTTACACCGGAATATTTATAAATTAATTTTATTTTGTTTAATTACTTATTAATCTTAACTCCCGGTGTTATTGTTTATATTGCTTTGTTATTGTCTAATATCACTGTTTGTTGCTCGTGATTATTCACTTCACTCAAGCTCGTGCTCGGGCGCCATGAAAATTCATATGAGTTTATATGAATATATTTAATTATTTGGACCGATGTGTAGCGAACTTTATATAAATAAAAAAACGAGAACTTTCATTTTTTATAGCACAATTTATTCGCGTCAAACCTTGTGTGTTTGATATATGTATGTATGTATGTATAAGTATTGCGACGAAATTGCGTGCGAATTGTTAGCGGCTGGGCCATCAAGAAAGGAACAGAGACGAACGGTGGGCAAAGAGACCGCGATCGTTAAGCATTGGCTTAACGAGAACTCCCTCTCTGCCTTGCAGCTTCCAAACTGCCAGAGATGATCTAGGTAAGGCGATATATCCGTATATATCGATATTGTGGTGTAATGTAAAAACAAATTATATAAATACAAATATACATAGGCGTTTCGACCAAAGCTCAGAGTCAACAGCAATAAGTTCCAATAGTCAAATCTAAAAGAGGTGTTTTTATTAGGCTTTTCACAACACTGATAGAAAATACGCTGTTCACTATTTTCACTTTGATTAAAATATTTTTCGTCTATTTTTGCACCATAGATGGAATTTGTTAACCGAAAGTGTGTTGATTTCTGGTCAAATAAATGTATTAGAATTAAATAGAATCCAAACTTGATTTAACTTAAAAATAAACAACAAAGAATACATTTTTCGCATTATTTATTAATTTTTTTAAATTTTATTTTATGTTATATTTTAAATTTATTTACTTTACCGTATTGTTTATTAGAACACTATTATATATGTATTTTATAAATAACAAAATAGAGGATTCAAGAGAACGAAGAAGGCTTACTTTCGAGGCCCGATTTGCGCCCACCCTCGTCTCTTGAGCCTCTCTTCAAAACACAATCACGGATCGAGGCGGTGTATAGGTAGCCCTGGAACATCTCTCCATCAAGGGAGGATATAACCCGATATCTCGCTGGCGAAAACGCTCCAACACTACCGTGCCCAGTGACGGTATTCCTGAGTGATAAACTCACAAACGAGAGAGGATTTGCCCCGATATCTCGTTTGTGGAATATACGCAGCGATTACCACCACTAGAAGGCGACACCACTGTACCGCATGAAAATGGCCCCGGGTGGTAACCGAACAAATGAGAGAAGGTTGAACTAGATATCTCATCTGCCGAATTCTTCCGGCGGTCACCATTCCCTGTGTCCCTGTACCACATGACGGCAGCCCTGGGTGACAAACTCACAAACGAGAGTAGGTATGACCTGATGTCTCGTTTGTGGAACGCGCACACTCACTCGCACTTATGCCCACGAACACTTTTCACTACATTTGCACGGAATTAATTGACAAGGTCTTCGCAAGCGTTTAAATATTTATTCATTTCATTCATTTAATATGCCTCAATGGCGGAAAATATCGAAAATATGGCCGTGAGCCAGCTTACCACGTGGTACCAGTGGAGCGGCAGGTACTGCAGGGGTGCGTGGGTTTCGCCAAAATGAGCGCTGCTGTGACCACCGGTGCTGCTTACTGTTGCTGTTGCGCTGCTTGTTGTTGTTGTTGTTTTGCTGGTGGCTTTTTTGGTTGTTGTTGTTGGCACACACATGTGCTGCCGCCGTAGGCTTGGTGATGCTTGGTGATCGATGGCTGGGTGGCGTTCGCTATCGAGTATCCGATGTTTGTTGATCGATGACTAGTACTTGTTGCTAGCACTAGGTGGCGTTCGAGCAAGTCTATTCGAGCAGGTCCATCTCTACATCCCGCACCCCGGCCAGGATCTCCTCCCACTCGCCCTCGCCCAAGAAGAAACCATTAATCCCGAGGCTGAGCTCGGCCGCAAAGAGGGTGTCGATCTCTGACGAATCGGGCAATTTGTCATCCTCCTTCGTGGTGCCTATGGGACGGCGAGGGTAACTTCAGGAGTTTCCGGCGCGTGTGCCCAGGATGACCCCGTCAGCCTCTGCGGAATTCCCTGTTGGAAACGACGGATGAGGGGGAAACTCGTCCCGAGACGGTTCCATACTGTAGAGTTCTGTGAATAGAAGGCGAATTTAATTTCTGAGGCGTAGATTGTTCTGAGACGTAGTCGAGCGAAGTTAGTTTCTGAGGCGTAGATTGGTTTGAATACGTAGACGGGCGAAATTAGTTTCTGAGGCGTAGGTTGGTCTGAGACGTAGACGGGTGGAGATAGTTTTTGAGGCGTAGATTGGTTTGAGTACGTAGGCCGGCGAAATTGGTTTCTGAGACGAAGATTGGTTTGATTAGTGGAGGGCATATAGCTGGTCGGTAGGGTTTGGTCCCTTCAGGTCCGCCAAGTTGGCGATCCGCCGCTGTGAAGAACCCACTCGTTGCAGTCGCAACACGTTCGGAGAGATAAACTTCAGCACTTGATAAGGGCCTTCGTATTACGGGGCGAGCTTGGCGGCGAATCCCTCGGCCGCGGTGAATACGACGTGTTGTCGTACGAGGATAAGGCTCTGTAGTTCTAGGTGCCACTCCCGACGTCTGAGATTGTAGTGCTTCGCTTGTTCCAGAATGTGATGGATCCTGGGTAGGGGGTATGCGTCGGGGATGGAATTAGCGTTCAGCCGGCGATAATCGATGCACATCCGGACGTCGCTTGTCTTCTTACTCACGAGTACATTGGGTGCACTATGCTGACTCTTAGCTGGTTCGATGCAGTTGTTCGTAAGCATTTCGTCGACTTGATTATCGATGATCCGTTGCATGGCCGGGTTTATCGGGAAGTACCTTTGCTTTACGGGGCGATCGTCTCTTTCGAACTATACTAACTCGCGTTCTAAAAAATGCTGGACCCATGGCTCTATGCTGTACTCGTCTTCCGACAATAATTGCGGTTCGCCCGCATCATCATCCTCCACCTCGTTGCCGCGAGCACACGGTTCCGGTGGTACTACTAGAGAGCACACTTGGTTTGGTTTCCCCCGAAGGGGTGGGGACGTTGAAATGGCATACCATTTTTAATTGGCCCCCATGAACCTAACCCTGTGGAACTGGGTTTCTCAGTCCTGGTGCCGTCTTTATCCTCCTGTCTTGGTGAATCGACCACTTGATTTTGGTCTTCCTGTGCTGAGCGAATGTCTGGGGCGCGAGGGGAAACGAGGATGATCTATGCGATCCGTTGCGTTCACTTGGAGTGATTGAGCTATGTGATCCGTTGCGTTGACTTGTGGTGGTTGATCATTGTGATCCGTTGCGTTGAATTGTGGTTGATCTTTAAGATCCGTTGCGTTGTCTTGTGATTGATCTTTACGATCCGTTGCGTTGACTTGTGTCTTATCTTTGCGATCTGATGCGTTGACTTATGGTTGATCTTTACGATCCGTTGCGGTGACTTGTGATTGATCTTTACGATCCGTGGCGATGACTTGTGGTCGATCCTTATGATCCGTTGCGTTGACTTGTGATTGATCATTGTGATCCGTTGCGTTGACTTGTGGTGGTTGATCATGGTGATAAGATCCAAGGCTAAGCTCGAGTGATCCTTGAGATCCGAGGCTGAGCTCGAGTGATCCATGAGATCCGATGCTAAGCTCGAGTGATCCTTGAGATCCGAGGCTGAGCTCGAGTCATCCATGAGATCCGATGCTAAGCTCGAGTGATCCTTGAGATCCGAGGCTGAGCTCGAGTCATCCTTGAGATCCGAGGCTGAGCTCGAGTGATCCTTGAGATCCGAGGCTAACCTCGAGTGATCCTTGAGATCCGAGGCTGAGCTCGAGTGATTGTTGAGATCCGAGGCTGAGCTCGAGTGATTCATGAGATCCGAGGCTAAGCTCGAGTGATTCTTGAGATCCGAGGCTAAGCCCGACTGATCCTTGAGATCTGAGGCTAAGCTCGAGTGATCCTTGAGATCCGATGCTGAGCTCGAGTGATCCATGAGATCCGATGCTAAGCTCGAGTCATCCTTGAGATCCGAGACTGAGCTCGAGTGATCCTTGAGATCCGAGGCTAAGCTGGCTTGAAATGGTTTAGAGCCTGTCTCGTCGATACTAACCGGAAGACTCGGTTTTGCGACGCAGAGCTCTTAACCATTGCTCGGGGTCTCCCCATGCGATCCAAACGCCTCCGGTACGCTGGGTGTCATCGTCTTCCAGACGGGAAATGCATCCTTGCTCGCTATGTTGCCCGATGACCAGCGGGGGTTGATAAGCACGTGGACGTCAGTTAGAGGGATTCGTTGCCGCATCGTAAGGTTGCTTGGATTGCACACAAGAAATCTAAGCCCAAGATCACATCGTCGACGACAACCGGCAATACCAGGAATGGTATGCGAGCGTAGTTCGTACCCAGCTGTACGACGGCCACTATTGCCTTGTGGACTGTTGCTCGACTTCCATCCGCCATGCTGACTTTGAGATCGGAGTTCTTAAGTTGGTGCGCGGCTTCTTCGCTAATGAAACTTCTCGTGGCTCCAGTGTCAATGGTTGCTTGTCGCAGCTGGTCTCCGATCCTCACTTGTGCCACAATGCGCGCATTCTCCACTCTAATGCTGGGCCTTATTGCCGGGACATCTGTACATCTTGCGGGTTGTCTCGGAAGGGGTTGCGATGCCTTGGCGTTTGGTTTGTCTCAGTGCTGGTGGTAACTGTTGTTGGCCTCTGTTGGTTTGTCCTTGTGGTACGGCTCTGCCACTTCCGATCCCGCACAAACTCGAAATCTGAGGCTAGCTGTGTCAGCTGTGCTAGCGATGATGCCTCGTGTCTCAGGATGTACAACTGGTATTCTGGCAACAGGTGGAAATACCGCGGCGGAAGGAAGAATTCCAAAATGTCCCTTTTGAAAATTTCCCACGTGGCTCCCTGTAGGCGACTGACTCTGAAACAGTCGCTGGCATTTCCTGAAAGCATCTCTGGTACTGCGCGTGATAACTGTGCTAAGGCAATCTGGTGGGCGGCTGCACGTTCCTCTGCACGTTCGATGAAGCTGAGTGGATACGATTGCCCATCGAGAAGTATACCCCATCGATGTACCTTTTCCGCTATGGACTTCTCTGGGTATGTGACCTGCTGGACCAGCTTGGATCTCGGCTTCGATGCGCACGGGGGACGCGCTACGTGACCGAGGCTTGGTCTTTTGGTCACTATGCTCGGACTCCGGGACGTTGATATACTGTTGCTCCTGCTCCTCCAATCGTTTGGTCACATGCTCACCATGTTCGCCTTGGGAGATGAACTGAGCCGGGCGACTCCTGAGCTCTGACACAGTGCCTTGAGTATCGAGTCAAAACTCCGCTGTCATTGTCAGCAGTTCCTCCTTACGTCGTAGATATACCCAGCTGACGGTAACCATGGTGCAGCACGGGGTCTTTTCCAAAAAAGTTTCCTAAAGCGAATGCAAAAATGTCGTACCTTAGCCGCACGTGGTTTGCTTCTGCCCTTTGGCTGGGCTAGGTAGCAAAGCTTCGATCGTTGACCACGAACTTGGGAAACTTCACGGAAAGGCTCTAAATAATTTTTCGCACGTGGTCTGCACGGTGCAGGCTTGACCCACGTGGTTGGGAAAATTACTGGACTGGACTTGGATCACGAAAATGGATTATTTGTCAAGTTGGTATTTAGGTTGTCGCTTTTATTTAAATATTTTACTTCCGCGGAAGACTTGTTGCTTATTAAATTGTTTTATTTTATTCTCTCGAGAGACTTCGCGTTGCTGGTTGATACTAGATTATTTATTTTCCGAGAGGCTCAACTGTGCGCGTTGCTGGTTGATACTAGATATTTTTTTTAATTTATTCCTCCGAGGTACTCGACTTGCTGGTTGCTGGTTGCTGGTTAAAACTTAACTATTTATTTTCCGAGATGCTTGACTGTTTGCGTTGCTGGTTAAAACTTGACTCCTTATTTTATTACTCCGAGGTACTCGACTGTTCGCGTTGCTGGTCGAAACTTGATTTCCTATTTTATTACTCCGAGGTACTCCAATGTTCGCGTTGCTGGTTGAAACTTGATTCCTTTGCTTCGTCCTCCGATGTAGCCCTCGAAGACTACTTATGCTTTGTCGCAGCAGAGAGTTAGCTCTGCCTGTCTGCGCTGTAGCAGAGAGCGTGGTAGCTCTGCCCACTGCCGTAAGAATATGTCGCTCGTGTTGCGGCAAACGGGCCGTTTTTGTAGCTTGGCTTGCACCTGGCATCTCTCTCCATTTCCTTTTACGAAGAGCAAACAAAAATGAAAAAAACAAAAAAATACCTCGTGCATTGCGAACCAAAAGCAAATCGGCGAATCCTACAGAGCTGGAGGGAAAAATGTACGGTTGCCAGATTTATGATACCCCTCTCCCGAGGCCGAAAATGTTCAGAGAATTGTGACTTTGCTGGGACTTTGAATTTCTAGGACTTGTGACTTTGGTGGGACTTTGAATTTCTGAGACGTTGAATTTCTGAGACTTTGGATTTCTAAGACTTGTGACTTTGCTAGGAATTTTCTGAGAATTTTTTTAGGTTTGGGACTTTGCTGAGAATGACTTTTCTGAGAAATTTCTCGACTTGTGACTGACGTGGGGATGACACTTCTGGCGGCTCAGGGTTATATAATTAAAAAAAAAAATATATATATATATATATTTTTTTTTGTTATATAACCCTGAGCCCGCCAGAAAAGTCATATATATGTATATATAATATAATATATAATATAATATATAAATATATATATATATATATATAATATAATATATAAATATATATATATATATATAATATAATATATAAATATAAAATATAAACATAAGGCCTGGTTGGTAATTACATTTAAAAAAATATTAATTTTTTCCAAATGGGTATGAAACAAATGGGTCTAAATGTGAAAGTCTCGTGGGCATTTCGAGGAAACATAAATTAAAATGATTTCTGCTAATCTGCGTACCTATTCTACCTCAACTACAAAATGTCTCCAGACGTCCCTGCTCGGGCGCCATCTGTAAGGAAGTTTTTCCAGCCAGGGTCGGCGTCTCAGTCCGGCCAGGGCTAATTAAAGAAAAAATTTTAATATACGGGACGTCTGGAGTGAGTTATAGAGCGTCAGAAGGAAACGCTGAGGCTCCTCGCAAAATTAGCTACGAAACCCTACCTGATGTGGCTCCAGGAGGTTCAAGAGAGCGAAGAAGGCTTACTTTCGAAGCCCGATTTGTGCCCACCCTCGTCTGTTGAGCCTCTCTTCAAAACACAATCACGGATCGAGGCGGTGTATAGGTAGCCCTGGAACATCTCTCCAGCGAGGGAGTATATAACCCGATATCTCGCTAGAGAAAACGCTCCAACGTGCCCAGTGACGGTATTCCTGAGTTATAAACTCACAAACGAGAGAAGATTTGACCCGATATCTCGTTTGTGGAATATACCCAGCGATTACCACCACTAGAAGGCGACACCACTGTACCGTATGAAAATGGCCCCGGGTGGTAACCGAACAACTGAGAGAAGGTTTAACCAGATATCTCATCTGCCGAATTCTTCCACCATTCCCTGTGACCCTGTACCACATGACGGCAGCCCTGGGTGACAAACTCACAAACGAGAGTAGGTATGACCTGATGTCTCGTTTGTGGAATGCTCCCAGTATCCACCGGCATGGCCACACTTGATGAGAATGCAAGAAATAGCCATCAGAGGTGTAGGATTATAACTCTTCATAACCTCTACATGACATTCCTTGCACGTGTCAAGCCGTTCGTGGTCACGTTTCTAGGACGCGCACACTCACTCGCCCTTATGCCCACGAACACTTTTCACTACATTTGCACGAAATTAATTGACAAAGTCTTCGCAAGCGTTTAAATATTTATTCATTTCATTCATTTAATATGCCTCAATGGCGGAAAATATCGAAAATATGGCCGTGGGCCAACTTACCACATGGTACCTTTGGAGCTGCAGGTACTGCAGGGGTGCGTGGGTTTCGCCAAAATGAGCGCTGCTGTGGCCGCCGGTGCTGCTTACTGTTGCTGTTGCGCTGCTTGTTGTTGTTGTTTTGCTGGTGGCTTTTTTGGTTGTTGTTGTTGGCACACACATGTGCTGCCGCCGTAGGGGTGCTCCGCTGGCCAAGTTCCCAAAACGCACAAGTTGCCCGCCGCCGGTTCTTCCTTGTCGTCCATATCTTTGCTGTACGCAGTTCATATGTCGGAATCGGCTGGATCGGACCACTATATAATATAGCTGCCATAGAAACGATCGGTTCGGTATCAACATTCAGTATTAAAAACTTTTTTGTTTTTTAGGATATCTCATCCAAGCTCACACATTGTATGTTCGACACAATTTATTATGCATTCCCAGCAAATTTAGTTCAAATCGGACAACTATAGCATATAGCTGCCATGGGAACGATCGGATCAAAATCAACGTTTAGTATGAAAAACTCTTTTGTTTCATAAGATTTCTTAACCAAACTCACAGATTGTGTATTTGGTATAGTCTTATACAGCCTAACCAAATTCGGTTCAAATCGGATTAATATATCATATAGCAAAATCAACATCTAACAGATTTTATAGAAAATCGGACGGCCTATGCAGAGTTCTGCAAGGAATTTTTTTTTATATTCTTCTTTAATGCACTTATACAAATTAATAAACTAGAAATAAGAAAGACAAAAGAAGATCTTTGTCCCTGCGGTACGGCCGAGAGGCATTGCTTCGCAAGGACGGTGGCTCCTCTTAAGTCGTCATCCTTCTCTCTCGCTCACATCTACGAAGCTCCTTCGTCACGGGGGCAGCAAAGTTGTAAAATGCTGTCCACATATCAGCGCATCCAGTGATCACCTCAATCAAGTTGCTGGGTGTCAGCTGACGACCAGTGGAACGCCAAAGTTCCAGACAAAAATAATGTGCTCTGCAACTTCCGGTGAGACGCCACACCAAGTACAGAGGGGTGAGCTCTCATGGCCAAACCTGCACAGATACTGCCTAAAACAGCCATGTCCACTGAGGAGCTGTGTGTTAAAAAAGTTCACCGCTCCATGTTCCCTTGTTATCCAGCGGAAAACGTGTGGAATAAGACGGTTGGTCCAACGACCAACCCATCTGCTTTGCCATTCTCTTCGGTCCTCCGTCCTTGCCTACCTTCGCGCTGTCTTCTTGTCAACGCTCTGGCGGGTGGCTGCCACAGATTTCTCCTCGGTGACCAGATGATTAATCAAGATGACGCCTGCAATAATTAGCGCAGCATCGTCCGAAGTGGTCCGAAACCCACAGCATATCCGCAAAGCGCAGAGACGGTGTACAGTCTTAACGCCCCTAGCGTAGCTGGGTACCTTGATGCCATTCACCCAAATTGGCGTAGCATATGTATGTAATGGCTGCTCGGATCACACTGGTAAAGGCATTCTACGCTCCTGCTTTGGAACAGCGGCCGGCTTGTATTTGCTACTTTCTCATGTACGTAGCTAAGATGCTCCCGCACGCATAGCCCAGTGCCAAGCATAACTTCTAGGTAGCGAATGGCGCGTTTTGACACTATGTCCTGGGAACACACCCGAATGTGTGCGGTCTCCACAATTGCGCGAGTACTGACAAGCACAGCTTCCGTTTTGTGTTTGGCTAGCTGAAGACGCACAGATAGAAGCCAGTCGGAGATGCGCTCAATGGCTACATTGCAGGTCCTTTCTACCAGCTTTAGGTGTTTACATATTACTGTAAGCGTCACGTCATCTGCATGTTACGTCAGAGCCAGCAGGTAGCGTCAGCCACATAATGCCATTATAAAGAATGTTCCACAATAGGGGTCCCATTACGGAACCTTGGGGAACTCCTGCCGAAATACGACGGGATTGGGTGCCTGATGCAGTCTCGAAGCACAGTAGCCTTCCTTCGAAATAGTTTCTTACTATTGCCTGTAGATGGTGGGCACTCTCCGCTGACTCAATGAGTTAATAATGTAGTCCCACTTCACGAAATTGAATGCATTCTTGATGTCAAGAGTGACAATAAGGCAATACTCCTTCTTGCCGCCCTTTCATCGAGTGCCTTCAACTGCTTCCGAGACAATTCTGACAAATCTGCTGATAGCGTCGACGGTTGAGGTGCCTTTCCGACAGCCCTCCAGCAATTTTGATTGCCTTCTCCAGTCTAGTGCAGATTACCTGTTCCAGAACTTTTCCCATGGCATCGATCTGACATATCGGACGGTATGAGGATGGTTCGTCCGGCGGTTTGCCCGGCTTAGGTAAGAGCAGAAGATTCTGGACTTTCCATTGCGCTGGAAAAAGTTCTTCCGTAATCATTGGTTGTATATTATTGCAAATATGTGTGGTCTGCAGAATATGACCAGTTTAACTGCTCTGATTTCGCTGCATTCGCTTCATTACCGTTTTGTACGTTCTTCCCCATGGATCGCTCTCGGCTGAGTCGCAGAGCTGTAAAAACACTCCTTTTTACTTCTCCTGATGAACATCTTCAGCTTTTTCCCGGCAATGCAATAAGTTGTGTGTAGCTGCGGCCAACTGATATCATTCCTTGTACGGCAGAAAGGCAGTTGCGTCTCACTTCAGCGATCTCGGCGGTCCACCAAAAAGTCGGGGACCTTCCTCCGGCTCATGCTTATATTGCATGCTTACAGAGTGTGGCTCGATAGGTTGGTGGCCATCTGTTGCGCTGAGCCTGCGACTGATAAGTTGCCTATCGCGTCCAAAAAATTTGGGATCCGCGGCCTTAAAGGCCTGCATCCTTGTGCTTCGGCTGAGTGGTCGTCTGTTCATCTCGCCTATGCACTATGGGGAATTTGACCGGTTTTGGTGGCATTAATGTGTTTTTCACAAGTATACAAATTAACAATATTTTAATGCAAATGTTTTATAAAAAGACTAAACTATTATATAACATACCACATATATTTGTTTAACAGCCCTGTCTTTAAATAACAGCTGTTAAAGTCAGCTGTTGCAACGAAGCGACACGCGCATTTTTAAAGCTTATTTTTGCACTGCATTTTAATATTTATTAATTTTGAACAAAACAAAGTAAAAGTATAAAGTTTGAAATGGATGTTATTTATTTAGGTTTTTACTATGTGTATCTACTAATATATTGCTTGTTTTGTGCGTGTATTATTAATAATTTGTAAATTTAGAAAGTGGTATCCAAGTGTTAATTTCGTAAGGAAAGTTCAACTTTGAATGGAGTTACAAAAAAATGTTTAGATTTGTTTAGTGAGTGTCTATATACATGTTGTAGAGGGATCAATTCCTTATCCAGAACATCCAGTTTCAACTGCGAATATCTGCGATTTTTTGCAAAATTTCATTTTTAAGGGAACAACCTCAAATTTGCTAACATAGAATTGTTTGGCAAGTGGAATGAAGCGATAGGAAAAAACGGAAAAGAGCACTTTTTTATTATTAATTTTAATGTGTTTAATTATTAGATACGCGAATATTTTGAATTTTATTATGTAAACAGGTCAAGGAAGATTTCTTTTTCACACAATAACCTACCTCTCGATCAGTTTCTCCTATGGCAGCTATATGCTAATATGGTCCGATCTCAACAATTTTTGGTAAAAACATTAGGAGCATAATATTACGTATTACTTGCGAGTTTGGTACGGATATCTTGAAAAACAAAAAAGTTCTTCATATAAAAATTGGAGTTTTAACCGATGGTTCCTATGGGAGCTATATGATATAGTTGTCCGATTCGAATAATTTCTTGGGTAAGTGTTAATTGGATGATGACAAATCAAACTTGTAAGTTTGGTCCGGATCGCTTGGAAAACACCGAATTTGCATACTCTAATAAAATGAAAAAAGGCGGTGCCACGCCCATTTGGCTGGCACAGCTTCCTATTGATGTTAGAAGCCTTATGCAAAAAACTAGACCAAAATATCTTGCGTAGCTTGCGAGTTATTAGTTTATGCCACCAAAACCGGTCAAATTCCCCATAGTGCTATGGAGAACACCAATGCCTCGTGGTCGCTGGCAGTGTAATGGTTACACAATCGCCAGGTGGACAGCGTTAAAAGGGCGCTCATGACAAAAGCCTGCACGGTTAAATGTGTTTGTCGTACCTTCGTTGAGCAGTGCAACATCAAGCGCTGCAAAAGCCTCTAATAGTAATTGGCCCTTGCTATGGCGTCAGAGCTGCTACTTTTGGTGACGTCACTTCCCCATTCCTGTGCCCATGCGTTGAAATCACCAGCTATGATAGATGGCTTATGATCACTAGCATCGCCGACCAGTTCGTCCACAGCTGCGGCAAAGCTCTGGCGACTTATACTTGGAGGGTAGTAGCAACTGTTAATCCAAAGATGTGTTATTTTGGCCCTTACGAAATGTCGCGATGCAAAGCAGGATATCGGCCGTATGAATGGTCTGCCACAGGACCATATTGCTGCTTTACCCAAACTACTTGGGACCCAGCTCACTGATAATGGCGACATTCGTTCTTTACTAGCGCACAGACTGAGCAAGCAGATCACTGGCAGCCTCGCAATGATTTATTTGATAAAATCTAAGCATGAGAAGACTGGCTGACTTTCTCGGATGATTTGGTAACCATTGGGCATATGGAGCTACCTGCCACATGCTTGTGTGGCTTGCCATTTCCAGCACAACGGAAGCATTTGGGATCGTTGCTACACTCGCGTATTTTGTGGTCTGCAGCCCCACAACGAAAGCAACATCCGCTCCTATCCTCTGAGCTGCTACAATTTGCTGCAATATGCCCAAATTCTAAGCACTTATAGCATTTTAGTGGAGCATTACGCTCCCGGCTACGGCAGATAGACCATGCTATTTTGACTTTGCCGGCGGTAAAGAGCCGCATAAAGGGTGATGGTTGCTCGCTGTGTGCCACCGAAAGCTGGACGCAAGCTCTTTATAGCAGTCGCGTCGAGCGAAATGCCGATCTGCTCGCTTAAAGCATTTTGTACATCCTTCGCTGTTACCATCTCGTCCAGGTCAACAATCTCTAGCCTCGTTTGCTGTGTAAGCGCACGAGCCTCCACCATGCCTTCAAGAAAGCTGCCGATATTGTCTCTAATCTGCTGGGTAGTCTCCACAGTAGCGCGATTGAGCTCCAATAAAAGCGCACCTTTTGATGTACGCTTCACCCTGCGTACACTCTCGCCCACATCCTTTAGCTTATCACGCTGGTTACAAGTAACAAGATTCAAGATTTCGGCGTACGACAACTTCTCATTTGGGTCGATGATAATGGCATCAGAACGTGGTTTCGGCTGACGAGTTATCGACTTTCTTGTGACTTTCGTTTACACATTATCTGTAGGAGCATCTGCTTCAATGGGTCTCACTTCAGCTTGCTGGCTCTGCACTCTATGGGGTCCTCTTTTTTTACGCTTTGGTGAGCTTCTTCTATCCGTTTTCTCATTAAGACGCTAGTGGGCGCTTTATTGAGGGGATGACTGGGTCTCCTTCTCTTGATGCCCAGTGCGCTCATTCCTCCGTTGAAAATTATCATAGTTATGTAGCGCTGATTTTTGTAGTCTCAGGACTTTTTGATTTAGCTCTTTCATATCCTTGTTGATATAGCGAGCATCTCTTATAGACTTTGACACCTCCGTTGACTTCTCGATCAGAGTCGAGAGGATAGTGCGAAGGTCACAATTCGCATCTATTCCAAAGGTGGTCTTCTCCATGTTGATGCCATTGTAGTCAAACGGATTGACTGGCATAAACGCCGGAGCTGAGACGGGCATTGCTGCCTCCTGCGCTTTAGACTCTGGCATCATCTGAAGTGGGGCTATTGCAGAGCCATTTTCCGCATCCACGTCAGACTTCTGTCTGGGCCAGTTGCCCTTGGGAGTCTCAAGCTGTTGAGGGGGGGATCTCAAAACCCTCGGACGCTTTAAAAAAGCCAGACTTTCGTCTCCATCCATGCTCCGGGCCCTCTAGTTCCATTTACTAGGGTTCCGAGTTGGCCAAACGGTTTCCCGTTGGCGTTTAACCGTTGGGGGTTATACCGCCTCGACTCGGTTGCCAGAGCCAAACTTAGTGAAATGCTTGGCGGCATTGGTTGACCTGTTGGATGACCTTATACTTTGATCTACTAAAAGGCTAGAGGGGCCTTGGCCAAAACTAAGTCCAGACTAAAGCTTAAACTGGAAAGTTTTAAATTTTTTCCAATTTTCAGAAAGAATTCTTGCGCAGATTGTAGTTTGCACAGTGAAAACGCGAAGAAAAGGGATAAGAACGGTTTTTGCTGGTGTTAGAACCAAAATTTCGCCGTTTCGCAGTTTAAATTTATAATAGGCCGCACAAATTTGAATTTGGCGCGCAGCTTTAACCGGTTCACCTAGCTCCACCGGTCTGGTAGCCCTAAGTCGATCAGCCAGAATCTGGCAACACTGTCCCTGGGAAGCAACTTTGCGTGATCAGTTGGTGAAAGCGAGAAAGCTAATGTGGGTGATTTGAGTGAAAACTTATTGCTTTTTGTCGATACTCAGACTGTGGCAAGTGAAAGGCGCCAAAAAATAACAACAATAAATACACCCTTACCAGTGCGACTGAGTCAACAAAATTGGACGTCTTTCCGGTTTAACGAGACGTTTGCGTGATAATTCAGCATACACAGTACGTACCGCTCTGGCTAGAAAAGTCTCTTAACAGATCCTTTTTTTTCAGATGAGATATGCGAAGTTCTCTGGTCTCAAAGACGTAGCGACGGAGAAAACACAACCGCACAAGGAAAAAAAAACAGTGTTCTGCAAGGGTACCCAAACTTTGGCGCGCCAAATTTAGCTTTCGCTATATTTATGCCCTTGCAGAAGGTATTATAATTTTGTCACGAAGTTTGTAACGCTTAGAAGGAGGTCTCACAGACCCTATAAAGTATATATATTCTTAATTAAGGCGACGAGTCGATATAGCCATGTTCGTCTGTCTGCCCGTCTGCCGTCTGTTTTTATGCGAACTAGTTTCTTAGTTTTGAAGATATCTTGATGAAACTTGGTACAGGTCCGTCTTTCAGCAGTACATATGTCGGAACCGGCCGGATCGGATCACTATATCATATAGCTGCCATAGGACCGGACGGTTCGGAATCAACATTTACTACGGAAAACTTTTTTCTTGTTCAAGATATCTTAACTCACAGATTCTGTGTTTGACACAGTTTTATGCATCCTGACCAAATTTGGTTCAAATTGGACAAACATATCATATAGCTGCCATAGGAACGATCGGTTCGGAATCAACATTTAGTATGAAAAACTTTGGTTGTTTCTTAAGATATCTTAGCCAAACTCACAGATTGCCTATTTTGTATAGTTTCAAACCGTCTGACAAATTTTGGTTCAAATCGGAAAACTATATCAAATAGCTGCCTTAGGAACGATCGGTCTGGAATCAACATCTAACAAATTTTGTGAAAAATGGACGGCTTATGCAGAGCTCGGCAAGGATATCCAAATTTTGGCTTGCGTTTTTAATTAAAATTGAACATTTTGAAACGCTTAAATAATACTATAACTTTCTTACCTGTTGTTCGATTTGCTTTGCATTTATTTTTATTTAAAAAAAAGTCAATTGTGCTTACAGAGAAAAAGGGGGGGGGGGGGGTAACTATTGTGCATACTCAATTTTGGAAAAAAGTTAAAATTGTTTTGAAAAACCATCTAACTTTCCGTCTGGATTACAATCGAAGAGCATAGCGGAGTAAAAAAACAAACTTGATCAATGCAAGATATAGATGAACGTACATGCCAAGTTTGGTGTCTCTAGTTCTTAATCTCTGAGATCTAGGGACTCAATAAGCTATAGGCTATATAAATGTACCAAAAATGCATCTGTGACTTTCGTTGAGATATCTCAAGAAACAAAAAATGTTGATTTTATACCAATTTTTCCTTTGAATCGGATCCGGCTGGTTCCGATAAATGTACTGCGTGTAGCAATTGTATCAAGTTTTATTAAGATAGCTTTAAAACTGAGAGACTATTTTGCATAGAAACAAACTGATAGACAAGCGGACATGGCTATATCGACTCAGCTCGTCGGCTTGTTCAAGAATTTATATACGGTATCGCTCGTATAACACGAAAGTTACGTTCCAGAAGAATTGCGCGTTATGTAATTCCGCGTTATCTAAAACATAGTTTTCATATACATTTGAGGGTTATTATCTAATAGGATTTTTTTTAAATAAAATACATACAAAATAACAGATGCACATATATTTCAATTCAATACTAAAGTTCAGACTTTCTTATATAATTAAAAACACAAGATATGAATAATAATACATATGTACATACATATTTCAAAATTCAAGAAACAAAATTTAAATAATTATGTGCACATTAAAAAATTTAAAAACAAATTAAATGTTTATTAAAAACTTTATTGTTATTCTTCAAACTTCATATGGTAATTAATCTGTTTCACTGTCTTCAAAGATCCTTGCACGTGGGCGTTTTGGGGGAGCAATAGCTTCATCAGAATATATTTCTTCAACATAGTTTTCGCTATTGGATGAGAAACTAGTTGTGGGACCTTGTGGTTCTTCTACTGGCTTTATAATTGCAAAATCTGTTATCAGTTTTTGGTGGGTGGTTTTTTTAAGCTCCTTTTCAATTTCGTAATAAGGTGCTAGATTAATATCTATTTCCCTTATTATTTTGCTGGATGTTTCCAGCGAAGGATCATTAGTTGTAAAGAAAGATTCCATTTTCTTAACCAAACTTAAACCCTCTCGTATGAGCTTCAGAGTGAAACTGGGAATTGATTCACAGATATCTTCTACCGAAGTGACGTCATCTTGTGCGAGATTTGAGACGGTCAGTTGTTAATTGAATTAGGTCTGTTTCAGTGAGGTCTGTACCTTCATTCACAATTTCATAAATGTCATCTTCGTTCATATCGTCAAAGCCTTCTCCACTGAAACGTTAATATACGGCTCACTTCCACATGTAATGGTGGCACAGCATTAGTTTTTGCAACAATCTCCGGCCATATGTTTTTCCATGAGCCATTTAGCGTGGACTGCTTTAATTCTTTAAGAGATTTTTCTACAATTGTAATGCAGTTTAAAATTGAAAAATTTTTACATAGTTCTGTAACTCTCATGTTAGGATTTAAATCCATTTTATCAAGAATAAGTTGGAATGTTTGCCGAATATAAAATTCTTTGAACGTTGATATTATGCCTTGGTCTAACGGTTAAATGATAGACGTGGTATTAGGTGGAACACTATTTCTAGATTGGGATGGTTTAAAACTTTTGGATGTCCAGTGGCATTATCAAGTATTAAAAGCACTTTGAAATCGATGTTTTTAATCTTCAAATAAGTTTCAACCTCAGGTACAAAGCAATTTAAAAACCAATCTCGAAAAATACTGCTTGTAACCCAAGCCTTGCTATTTGCCCGCCAATAAACAGGTAACTTGGACTTATCGACATTTTTCAACGCTCGTGGATTTAACGAGCGGTTTATA
The DNA here is from genome assembly GCA_037043535.1 of Drosophila putrida. Classification (NCBI taxonomy): domain Eukaryota; kingdom Metazoa; phylum Arthropoda; class Insecta; order Diptera; family Drosophilidae; genus Drosophila; species Drosophila putrida. The sequence continues at coordinate 163,707 of JBAMBI010000670.1, read as the reverse complement.
AATAAAGGTTTTGTAATGTAGTCACCAGATGCATTACTACAGAGAAGTAGAGTAACTCTGTCTTTTGCGGCCTTAAAACTCGGTGCAACTTTTTCATTTTTCGAAATGTCCGACGCGGCATTTTTTTTTCAATTTAGACATTTTTAAAAATTTTAAAATTTTAAAAATTTGTTCCCTCTTATAACCACCTTCTTCAATGATTTTAGCAAGAGTTTTAGGGTAAACCCTCGCAGCTTCTATGTCTGCCGATCCAGTTTCACCTTGAACTTTAATATTGTGTAATCCAAAGTGTGATTTACAGTTTTCGAACCAGCACTTGCTAGCTAAGAATTCCTGCTTAGATGTTTTGGTTACTGGGACTGCATAAGAATTACTTTCTTTTAAATGTGCATAAATTTTAAGAGCTTTCGTCTTAAAGGCATTTGTACTGATTAACATTTTTTTGTAGCACAGTCTTCTATACACAACATTAACGCTCTTTCCATTATTTCTATTAAAAGATCGCGCACACGTGCAACTCTTAATCTATCCGGAATCTTAATTTTATCATCCAAGGTAATACATTTTCGCTATAGCGTTGGTTTTTCGGCAGTTGAAATTTCACTCATGGCTGCAAAAATTTACATATGTACATTGTAAATAAAAAAGAAAATTACCAATAACAAAAATTTACATACATACCTATCTTCAATCACAAATTTAACTTATGCTGATACTTAAATGTATTAAATTTATAAAAAGAAAAATTTTCTCCTTATTAAACACCTGGTTTCCACAAAAGTTCACACTGTACTGATAATATAATAAATATTAATGAGCAAGAAGAATATGTCGTAGATCACAGAAATCGGTTGTATTAATTTTGAATGTTAACTGTTAAGTCTCAATAATAAAGATGGTCATGTTATATAGTCGTCCCGTTCTGTTATACTAGGGTTACCACTGAAAGCAAGGTGTGAGGTAAGGATTGCCTCTGGCGAGCATGGCCCAGGGGTGTTGTTCAGTAGTCAGTGTTAAAAGTATTCACTGACAGATGTGACAGACAGTGTCAAATATGACAGGAGACATTGACGAGTAAGAGGACAAGTGAAAAGTCATTATTTTCCGGTTTTGCGGTCGTGGTGTGCAGACGTGTTGCCTCACCGTTTTCTTGAAACTGAACAATAACCTTATCGGGACTTGCTGTGCGGTCAGTGTATTATAAAGCAAATACAATGAGCAGGAGTTCCTCTCCGACAAATACAAATATATATGCCGTAAGCATGCCTGGTATACTTACTCATGTTGTGAAGGCAAAAAAGGGTAATTCCCGGTTTACATTAAAAATACATTACATATAATAAATATGTGGTACGCAAACTAGTGTTACCAGATTTTATAATTATGTATTTTCCCCTTCGCGTTATATAAGCCTAAATTTCGCGTTGTACTGAAACCTAATTTTTCCAAATCGCGTTATATCGAAACCGGGCTGCCAAGCCTGCTTCAATGCGGTAACTACAATCCTTGTTGCAAAATTATAATATGTGCTATGATGCTTGCTGCCACATGATGCATGGGATCGCTTTCACGGATGCTGATTCCCCCATTTAGTTGCTGTCCACTTTCTGCAGCAATACATGTAAAATTATGGTGTCGGCGATTTGGACTTGCTACTAAGGTGACTCAACTCTCCAAAGCTCGAGAACTTTGACAATATGTGCCTGAATAATTGAACGTCTGTTATTAAGCCGTTTTTAAAGTAACATTGTTATCACTGGTGATTTCCAAAGATCGAATGTCATCCAACGCGGGTCCCTTTAAGTACGTAATGAGATGCTGAAGCTCTGGAAGTCTGGATCCTGGTCTATTATCGTGGAAAATAAAGAGATGAAGTTTGCATACTCAGTGTAGCCTCCACTGAATTTGGGCAACTTAATTGAAAATGAATTCGACTTCTTCTGATGAATAATTGTTGTCGCGCCTTCGATAAATGGTTCCCTCCTCATGGTGCTTGTAGAGCTCGGCCCAATTTATGATTGGCGTTTTCTAGTTTCTCGCATTATTACCGACTTTATGCTCACTATTAACTCCAGGAAAACTTGACGAAGCTGGCTGCCGATTTCATGATAGTCCAACTCCCCAAGACTGTCATGAGTGAGAGTGAACGTGGCTTCAGTTTTATTCACTTATTCCAAACGCACATCCAATTGCTCGACAGTCATTTGGCGAAGATTGTCCTGGCTTAGAGCCTTCTCAACCTTTAGAGCATTGTCAAAAATTGACTGTACTTTACGCTTAAAAAAGTGACCCTTTTTCAAAGGCTAACTCTGTGCTGTCCGTTGCCATAACCCTTAGATACACTCACTCAAATAAACTAAGCTTAATAAGAGTTTTTATGTGCCGAAATAACATCTAAAGTTGTATGTGTAATAGCAATCAAAAATATAACTGTCACAAAATGAGTGTGATCAGCAATCAAAGGCACAAAATTAGTGTGAAAGGGAATAAAAATCAACGGTTCGATATTGGATTAATAATCAGTGTTGAATTTGCGCATTTGGCACGTTAAATTGGAGCTGTTCATATGTATGGAAAAACGAATAGTGGGCGACGAAAGCGACGGCAATTGCAGGCATGTACATATGTACATGTACATACATATACCTACAGATACACATATATGTACGTTTGTATGGAAGTATTGACAGCAGTACAAAACGCAGCAGCAACGACGAACCGACTGACAATGTACAACTAATTATGCACCTTTTTTGACCGAAATGTTGTTAACAAATTGTTTTATTTATTTTCAACACAGCAAATACGAGAGTTTGCAAATTAAAGACTTCGAAATTTTATAAAAATATATATTTAGCCATTTGCCATTAGCCAACAACCTCGAGTTAGCAAATGCCCAAGCGATCGAGAAAATGGGTTAAATTGGGCCGTCGTTTACGAAATTGCGTTGCAAAAGTCAAAATTTTCATGTGTGCCTACGAAGTTTTGAATAACCGCATCTTATAGGAAATTCTTTAACGATTTCACATATTAATTTGGTCAACTTGCAGGTACAATATCCCAAAAACTAGGTAACGAATCATCCTTTTTTTTGTTTCTAATGATTGCTATATTCATTTACTGTATACAAATAAAAATAAAAGTACAGTTTACTTTGTGTTTCTACAAGTAAAACGCTAATTAAAAGCTATCCATTTTCACTATTTTTCAACTTTGATGGAAAATAAAACAAACATAATTTTTTTTGTATCTGCAAAATTCTTATTTTATGTTCTTTACCTACTCCCCAAAATTCCAGCTGCCCCTAGGCGCCTCTTCGGCTTTTATATGCAAAATAGGTAAAAAAAGTCATGATTCCAGTAATGGCACGGCGTGCACGAATGGCAAATTCAAGTCACTGTGTGTCCGTAAAAACGCTTTACTAAAAAAAATTGTTTTCAAAATTAGTATTTTTAGACACTGTACTTTAAAAAAGTACAAAAGGGTCTATTACGTTTGTGAAAATGTGCGTAACAGGCAGAAGGAGGCGTGGCAGACCCCATAAAGTATATATATTCTTGATCAGTATCAACAGCCGAGTCGATATAGCCATGTCCGTCTGTTCGTCTGTCTGTCCCTATTTGTGTCACCTAGATCTCAGAGACTATAGAGCTAGAGACACAAAATTTGGCATGTAGATACTCAAGTATTGTTCCTGCTCATGTTTATTTCAAATTTTGGATGCCACGCCCCCTTCGCCCATTTTGGTAATTATCAAGCTAGAGACATGCGCTTCGGCAGGAACAATACTTAAGTTCATAAGGATGCATTGTGAAAATTTGATCAAGATCGGATAATAAACACGGAAGATATCCGCAATTATTTTATTCTTTAATTTAATGTGTTGTTGCTGTTGTTGTTGTGAGTTTTCGCCTCTCTCTTTCTCTCTTTCATGTTATCAAGTTATAGAGTTGCCGTCACGTAGTCAAACCGGGGACCTGGGTTCGAATCCCAGTAAAAGCATGCTTAAATTCTTGAATTTTTTTTTAATTTTGTTATACATTTAGAATTGTTTTTTTTATGTTTTTATTTAGTTATTTTGAAAATAACGTGCTCATTGTTGCTTAGTCCTTTAAGTACAAAACAGACAGCACAAATAGAAAACACAAATATAATTTATATAAAATTTGAGTGACGTTCTCTACTACCTCAGGGTATTCTACTGTCGGGATCTCCCGACTGAATGATATATTTTAATCTTTAGGCGTTGTTATCAATTACTATAGTTTTAATTACCAAAATATGGTAACGACTTTTTTAAGTTGGATTCCCATTGACTCCAGCGACTCTATTATAATTGCAGAGTATCGGCACCGACTATGCTAGCGTAATGACAGGCGCTAGACAAAGTGTATATACTGAGCTGAGAAGAGTGTGCCCTCCCTAATATTAATACGATGTGTTTGTCACTCAATTCAATTGGCTGTAAGCCAAGCCACAAAAAAAAACTATTCCAGAACAATTAGAATTTATAGTTGCCGATACGTACCTTTGGTTTGCTCGAAGCTCTCATAGACACACGATGTATAAAAAAGTTTATGAATGTTTAAATAATTGGCAAGTATATATGTTTGTTTCATTGTCACTTGTCGTGTTCGTCCAAAAATATGTTTATATGTACATATGTATTAACATTTAAGTTTTTTGCTTGTCCCACTTTTTTTTAAGTAGACTAACAGGTTTGGTTTTTTTACTATTATGTATTTTGGTTTATTGATATTTTTTGTATTTATTTAGGCCCTCTTAAAAATTCCAAAGGTTAGCGACACAAGGTGGCTATCCATGAAAGTGGAGTTTCTCGAAACGAGGATCAGTGGGAGGAATTGAAGTTGCACTTCGCCTTGGCCGCGACAAACGAAAGTTGTCACAGGGCAAACCTTTTGCATACTTATTTTGATAAAGCCAATTTTAACGAGTTATCGTTCAGTCGGGAGTGCCCGACTGTAGAATACCCAGGGGTAGTAGAGAACGCCACACAAATTTTCTATTTTCTATAATTTATATTTCTGTTTCGTATTTGTGCTGTCTGTTTTGTATTTAAAAACAATTAATTATTAAAAATTTTAGTAATAAATATTATAAAAAATTTTAATAATTAATTATTATTAATATTAAGAATTTTACTTATTAATATAAATAAATTATTTTTAGGAAAACTCACAGATTTAGATATTAATTGTAATCGGTGTGAGTCGCAAAAAACGCGAGCGACTTGGAAAACGCTACCAAAACAAACGATCGCGATTTCGCAGCCAACGTACGAGTCGCAAAAGACGCGAGCGACTTGGAAAACGCTTCCAAAACTGACGCACGCGATTTCGCAGCCAATGTACGCAAACAAGTCCTAAATGAGAGCAAAAGAGCAATGCATTGTGTTTCAGTGCTGCCTTGTTTGCTATTTTGTAGGTAGATCTAGCTAATTTGAAATTGCAATAGCTATAACATCTAATGAAATGCTATTAGCTAAAATTCTAGCTATGGTTAAGCCTATGGGTGTTTAGCCAAATGCACAGCACTGTGCTTTGCATGCCTTCATATGTGAAATAGATACCAATACATGGAAGATTGTGCGTATGTATGTAAATATGTGCGTGTAAAGCGTAACGTATTTTTGTTGTCTGCTTTGACTCTTTGCAAACCAACAACAACAAGCGCCCCAACAACAACAATAATATTGGCGTAATAAATATCTTTATATCTTCCGTGTTTATTATCCGATCTTGATGAAACTTTCACGATGCATCCATTTATATCCAAGTATTGTTCATACCGAAGCTCAAATCTCTAGCTTGATTATAACTAGTGTTATAGATTTGTGATAATTGTGGGCGAAGGGGGCGTGGCATCCAAAATTTAAAATAAACTTGATCTGCGTGCAAGTATAAGAAGTCTTCACACCAAATTTGGGGCTTCTAGGTCTTACCATCTCTGAGATCTCGTTGTTCATACGGACGGACAGACGGACAGACAGACGGACATGGCTATATCGACTCAGCTTGTTTCCCTGATCAAGATTATATATACTTTATGGGGTCTGCCACGCCTCCTTCTGCCTGTTACATACTTTTATTTTTTTAACAAACTTAATATACCCCCCTGGGTATAAAAATATATCATTCAGTCGAGAGATCCCGACAGTAGAATACCCTGAGGTAGTAGACAACGCCACTTAAAATTTTATATTAATTATATTTGTATTTCGTATTTGTGCTGTCTGTTTTGTATTTAAAAGTCTAAGCAACAATGAGCACGTTATTTTCAAAATAGCTAAATAAAAACATAAAAAACAATTCTAAATGTATAACAAACAAAAATTAAAAAAAAAATTAAAGAATTTAAGCATTTACTGGGATTCGAACCCAGGTCTCCTGTTTGACTACGTGGCGGCAACTCTATCACTTGATAACTTGAAAGAGAGAAAGAGAGAGGGCGAAAACTCACAACAACAACACATTAAACTAAAGAATTTAATAACTGCGGATATCTTCCGTGTTTATTGTCCGATCTTGATCAAATTTTCACAATGCATCCTTTCTCATTCAAGTATTGTTTGTGCCAAAGCTCAAGTCTCTAGCTTGATAAAAACCAGAGTTGGGCATTGTGGGCGAAGGGGGCGTGGCATCCAAAATTTGAAATAAACTTGATCTGCATGCAAGTAAAAGAAGTCTTCACACCAAATTTGGTGTTTCTAGGCCTTACCATCTCTGAGATCTCGTTGTTCATACGGACGGACAGACGGACAGACAGACGGACATGGCTATATCGACTCAGCTTGTCGCCCTGATCAAGAATATGTATACTTTGTGGGGTCTGCCACGCCTCCTTCTGTTTGTTACATACTTTTTTTTTTAACAAACTTAATATACCCCCTCAGGGTATAAAAAGTATTCAAAGTCTAACCAAATAGTTTCAAGGCGAGAAGGTCGATTCGTCGAAACTTCTTAATGAAATTCTAATGGCAATCAATGCGCTTAAATCTATTTTAAAGGATGATTTGGAGGATAGTGCACTATCCTATTTATTTATGGGGTATGCCTTTAAAAAGGAAATCCAAAACCCAAAATATTTTAATGAAAAAAATACAATAAGAGAGGACTGCCAAAACTTCATAAAGAAGTTAATAATTCAACTCAGTGAGAGGTAAGCTTTAATTGGATTTTAATAGAACGACATATATATTAATCTACAGCTTAAATTCAGACTTCCTTATAATATAGAATTTCTACAAAAAATTTACATTTTATCCGTTGACAAAATGCTACATGCAAACAAAACGCCAGAAATATTAATTTCGTTATTAGAACACTGTAAATATGAAAATATTGACGGAATCGTATCCCAATTAGGAAAAATTAACTTAATAAATAATTGGGCATTAAGGCTCAGTTGCGTGAAACATTGCATAAGTACTTCAGATCGAACGAAAATAACGACAGCCCTATATACGAAGATACAATTGCAGAATTTATAGATGAAGGTAGGTCAGAGGAGGTTAAAACAGAACAATTTAACACAAAAGACGTCAATACAAAGAAACGAAAAGTTCAAGAGAGTAAGGCGAACTATAGCATCGCCTTAACGTTCACTTTAAAGGACGTCAAAGATTCCTTAACAACATTTGAAAGTAGCAGCAGTTCAGATATTGATGATTGGTAAAGAGAGTTTGAAAACAATTTCAATGGAATGGCTTACAAAAATTTATTTACGGCAGGCAGTTACTAAAAGGAGCTGCAAAATGGTATGTATGTTAAATAGTAAAGACGGTTTAAAAAAAAACCATATAGCCAAAAATTGCTACAAAAGTATTAAATGTTTTAAGTGTAATGGACTTGGACATAAAGCAAATCAATGCGAGGCGAAAGTAGGGAACTCTGAAAATAAAAGGGAAACCTCAAACGTACAACAGGTATTTGATTTAGGAAGTGACATATGCACTGTCAGCTATAAAATTTTTAAAAACCTAGATGTGACATCATTAAAACAAGAGTATAGTTTGTAACCCTGAGAATTAGCATATAGTTTGTAGCCCTGATAAGTTAAGCATGAGAGAGAGAGACAGAGTGAAAGGACCGTAACAGTTTGAGTTGCGAAATACCACAGGACTAGTGTGAGAGCCGTGAAAGAGTAAGGTTGTGCGTTAAAAAAACTCGGAGAACGATTGAAACGTAATTTGTGACAACTATTAATCAGTTAATTAAACTATTATCTTGTAAAATAAAGATTATTTACTAAAAAATATAATCTGAATAAGAATATTTTATATACATGGATATCATGCTACATAAATAGCGCTAGAGAATTGAGCTTCGGAACGAACAATACTTGAATGAATATGGATAGGCAGACGGGAGATCGTGGCTCGAATCCTTCTAATACCGCGCTCAAATTCTTTACTTATTTATTTATTAAACTTTAGCTATACATTAAACATTTTCTTTTTATGTTTAGAAGAAAATTTGTGTGGCTACCACAGGGTATGCTACTGTCGGGCTCCCCGACCGAATGATGTATTTTTGGAGCTGTCTCAATCAAACTTACAGATTATGGATTTCTTATTTACTGTTAGATTCTGTAAAAATTTGGTCAATATTGTAATATTTAATATTTAGTGTGAAGAGCTTTGTTGATTTTTGAGCCATTTCAACCAACCTCACAGATTGTGAAATTCCTTACTCACAGTTACATTCTAAATAAATTTGGCGAAGATCGGATGACTATATCATATAACTGTCATATAAACAATTAAATGCAACTTAATATATTGTATGAAGAGCTTTGTTGTTTTTTGAGCCATTTCAACCAACCTCACAAAATGTGTATTTCTTATTCACTGTTACATTCTGTGAAAATTTGGCCAAGATCGGATGACTATATTATATAGCTGTCATTTAAACAATTAAAGGCAAATTAAAATTTTGTATGAAGACCTTTGTTGTTTTTTGAGCTACCCAAACTAAACTAACAGATTTCGTATTTATTGTTACATTTTGAGAAAATTTGGTCAAGACCGGATAACTGTATCATATAGCTGCCATAGGTCACTGTTACATTCTGAATAAATTTGGTCAAGCTCGGATGACTATATCATATAACTGTCATATAAACAATTAAATGCAAATTAATATATTTTATGTAGACCTTTGTTGTTTTTTGAGCTATCTCAACTAAACTAACAGATTTCGTATATATTGTTACATTCTGAAAAAATTTGGTCAAGATCATATAACTGTATCACATAGCTACCATATGAACAATTAAATGAAACTTAATATTTTGTATGAAGACCTTTGCTGTTTTTGAGCTATTTTAACCAAACTCACAGATTTCGTATATCGTATTTATTGTTGCATACTGTGAAAATGTGGTCATGATGGCATTACTATATCATATAAATGCCATAAAACCAATTAAATGTAAATTAATATTTTGTATGAGGACTTTTTTGTTTTTTGAGCCATTTCAACCAACCTCACAAATTGTGTATTTCTTTCTCAATGTTACACTCTTAATAAATTTGGTCAAGATCGGACCAATATATCATATAGCTGTCATATAAACAATTAAATGTAAATTAATTTTTTGTATGAAGACCTATGTTGTTTTTTGAACCATCCCAACCATACTAATAGATTTCGTATTTATTGTTACATTCTGAGAAAATTTGGCAAGATCATATAACTGTATCACATAGCTGCCATATGAGCAATTAAATGCAAATTAATTTTTTGTATGAAGAGCTTTGTTGTTTTTTGAGCTATTTCAACCAAACTCACAGATTTCGTATATCGTATTTATTATTGCACACTGCGAAAATGTGGTCATGATGGCATTACTATATCATAAATTCCATAGAAACAATTAAATGCAATTTAATTTTTTTTTCACAGATTTCGTATACCTTATTTATTGCTGCATTCTGTGAAAATGTGGTCAAGATGGGATGACTGTATCACATAGCTGCCATAGAAACAATTAAATGCAAATTAATATTTTGTATGAAGACCTTTGTTTGTTTTTGAGCTATCTCAATCAAACTCACACATTGTGTATTTCTTACTCACTTTTACATTCTGAATAAATTTGGTTAAGATCGGATGACTATATGGTATAGCTGTCATAGGGAAAATTAAATGTAAATAAAAATTTTGTATGAAGACTTTTGTTATTTTTTGAGCTATTTGACCCAAACTAACAGATTTTGTATTTATTGTTACATTCTGTGAAAATTTGGTCAAAAGCGGATAGCTGTATCACATAGCTGCCATATGAACAATTTGATGCAACTTAATATTTTGTATGAAGAGGTTTGTTGTTTTTTTTAGCTATTTCAACGAAACTCTCAGATTAAGTATATCGTATTTATTGTTGCATTCTGTGAAAATGTGGTCAAGATGCATTAATGCAATTAAATGCATTTTAATATTTTGTATGAAGACCTTTGTTGGTTTTTGAGTTATCTCAATCAAACTCACAGATTGTGTTTTTCTTACTCACTGTTACATTCTTAAAAAATTTGGTCAAGATCGGATGACTATATCATATAACTGTCATATAAAAAAATGCATTAAGCTACGGTGGAGCAAGCTCGACAGTAGGAGACCCAGTACTTTTTGAGTGTAATGTATTTCAGTTTCAAAAAATTTCCATAGATGGCGCCACTTCAGAGATTGATTTTGCCCGTAACATTGTTAGTTGAATAACTTCCGCGTTTATCATCCGATTTGGACGAAATTTGCTGGATAGGTTGAAACTATAGTCTGTATTATACATACTAAAAATCAAGGCGCTAGCATTAAAGGTGCTCTTGTAATTCGACTTGGAACTTTTGTATTTTGATTTGCGGGGGCGGAGGGGGGCGTGGCAAAAATCTAAAACAAACTCGTTCAATGCAAGATATAGATGTACCTACGTGCCAAATTTGGTGTCTCTAGCTCTTATAGTCTCTGAGATCAAGTTACTCAAAAAAGGGACAGACGGACAGACAGACAGACGGACAGACGGACATGGCTATATTGACTCGGCTGTTGATGCTGATCAAGAATATATATACTTTATGGGGTCTGCCACGCCTCCTTCTGCCTGTTACGCACATTTTTTTTGCACAAACGTAATAGACCCATTTGTACTTTTTTAAAGTACTGGGTCTAATTAAATGTAAATTAATTTATTGTTAACACATTTCAGCTGGAACAATTAAATGCAACTTAATATTTTGTATGAAGAGCTTTGTTGTTTTTTGAACTATTTCAACGAATCTCACAGATTTCGTATATCATATTTATTGTTGCAATCTGTGAAAATGTGGTCTAGATGTCATTACCTTATCATATAAATGCCATAGAAACATTTAAATGCAACTTAATATTTTGTATGAAGACCTTTGTTGGTTTTTGAGCTACCTAAAACAATCTCACGGATTGTGTATTTCTTACTCTTAATTATTTTTTTTGTGTGAAGAGCTTTGTTGTTTTTTTAGCCATTTCAACCAACTTCACAGATTGTGTCTTTCTTTCTCACTGTTACATTCTTAATAAATTTGGCCAAGATCGGATGACTATATCATATAACTGTCATATAAACAATTAAGTGTAAATTAATTTATTGTATGAAGACCGTTGTTGTTTTTGAGCCATTTCAACCAACCTGACAGATTGTGTATTTCTTTCTCACTGTTTCGTTCTTAACAAATTTGCTCAAAATCGGACGACAATATCATATAGCTGTCATACAAACAATTAAATGTAAATGAATATGTTGTATGAAGAGCTTTGTTGTTTGTGAGCCATTTCAACCAACCTCACAGATTGTGTATTTCTTTCTCACTGTTTCGTTCTTAACAAATTTGGCCAAGATCGGATAACTAGTTTATATTAGTGTCATATAAACAATTAAATGCAAATTAATATGTTGTATGAAAAGCTTTGTTGTTTTTTTTGCTATCTCAACCAAACTAAAAGATTTCAGCTGGAACAATTTAATGCAACTTAATATTTTGTATGAAGAGCTGTGTTGTTTTTTGAACCATTTCAACCAACCTCACAAAATGTGTATTTCTTATTCACTGTTACATTCTGTGAAAATTTGGCCAAGATCGGATGACTATATTATATAGCTGTCATTTAAACAATTAAAGGCAAATTAAAATTTTGTATGAAGACCTTTGTTGTTTTTTGAGCTACGCAAACTAAACTAACAGATTTCGTATTTATTGTTACATTTTGAGAAAATTTGGTCAAGACCGGATAACTGTATCATATAGCTGCCATAGGTCACTGTTACATTCTGAATAAATTTGGTCAAGCTCGGATGACTATATCATATAACTGTCATATAAACAATTAAATGCAAATTAATATATTTTATGTAGACCTTTGTTGTTTTTTGAGCTATCTCAACTAAACTAACAGATTTCGTATATATTGTTACATTCTGAAAAAATTTGGTCAAGATCATATAACTGTATCACATAGCTACCATATGAACAATTAAATGAAACTTAATATTTTGTATGAAGACCTTTGCTGTTTTTTGAGCTATTTTAACCAAACTCACAGATTTCGTATATCGTATTTATTGTTGCATACTGTGAAAATGTGGTCATGATGGCATTACTATATCATATAAATGCCATAGAACCAATTAAATGTAAATTAATATTTTGTATGAGGACTTTTTTGTTTTTTGAGCCATTTCAACCAACCTCACAAATTGTGTATTTCTTTCTCAATGTTACACTCTTAATAAATTTGGTCAAGATCGGACCAATATATCATATAGCTGTCAAATAAACAATTAAATGTAAATTAATTTTTTGTATGAAGACCTATGTTGTTTTTTGAACTATCCCAACCATACTAATAGATTTCGTATTTATTGTTACATTCTGAGAAAATTTGGCAAGATCATATAACTGTATCACATAGCTGCCATATGAGCAATTAAATGCAAATTAATTTTTTGTATGAAGAGCTTTGTTGTTTTTTGAGCTATTTCAACCAAACTCACAGATTTCGTATATCGTATTTATTATTGCATACTGCGAAAATGTGGTCATGATGGCATTACTATATCATAAATTCCATAGAAACAATTAAATGCAATTTAATTTTTTTTTCACAGATTTCGTATACCTTATTTATTGCTGCATTCTGTGAAAATGTGGTCAAGATGGGATGACTGTATCATATAGCTGCCATAGGAACAATTAAATGCAAATAAAAATTTTGAATGAAGACTTTTGTTGTTTTTTGAGCTATTTGAACCAAACTAACAGATTTTGTATATATTGTTACATACTGTGAAAATTTGGTCAAAGCGGAAAACTGTATCACATAGCTGCCATATAAACAATTAAATGCAGCTTAATATTTTGTATGAAGAGGTTTGTTGTTTTTTGAGCTATTTCAACGAAACTCTCAGATTAAGTATATCGTATTTATTGTTGCATTCTGTGAAAATGTGGTCAAGATGGGATTACTATATCATATAAATGCCATAGAAACAATTAAATGCAAATTAATATTTTGTATGAAGACCTTTGTTTGTTTTTGAGCTATCTCAATCAAACTCACACATTGTGTATTTCTTACTCACTTTTACATTCTGAATAAATTTGGTTAAGATCGGATGACTATATGGTATAGCTGTCATAGGAAAAATTAAATGTAAATAAAAATTTTGTATGAAGACTTTTGTTATTTTTTGAGCTATTTGACCCAAACTAACAGATTTTGTATTTATTGTTACATTCTGTGAAAATTTGGTCAAAAGCGGATAGCTGTATCACATAGCTGCCATATGAACAATTTGATGCAACTTAATATTTTGTATGAAGAGGTTTGTTGTTTTTTTTAGCTTTTTCAACGAAACTCTCAGATTAAGTATATCGTATTTATTGTTGCATTCTGTGAAAATGTGGTCAAGATGCATTAATGCAATTAAATGCATTTTAATATTTTGTATGAAGACCTTTGTTGGTTTTTGAGTTATCTCAATCAAACTCACAGATTGTGTTTTTCTTACTCACTGTTACATTCTTAAAAAATTTGGTCAAGATCGGATGACTATATCATATAACTGTCATATAAAAAATTAAATGTAAATTAATTTATTGTTAACACATTTCAGCTGGAACAATTAAATGCAACTTAATATTTTGTATGAAGAGCTTTGTTGTTTTTTGAACTATTTCAACGAATCTCACAGATTTCGTATATCATATTTATTGTTGCAATCTGTGAAAATGTGGTCAAGATGTCATTACCTTATCATATAAATGCCATAGAAACATTTAAATGCAACTTAATATTTTGTATGAAGACCTTTGTTGGTTTTTGAGCTGCCTAAAACAATCTCACGGATTGTGTATTTCTTACTCTTAATTATTTTTTTTGTGTGAAGAGCTTTGTTGTTTTTTTAGCCAATTCAACCAACTTCACAGATTGTGTCTTTCTTTCTCACTGTTACATTCTTAATAAATTTGGCCAAGATCGGATGACTATATCATATAACTGTCATATAAACAATTAAGTGTAAATTAATTTATTGTATGAAGACCGTTGTTGTTTGTGAGCCATTTCAACCAACCTCACAGATTGTGTATTTCTTTCTCACTGTTTCGTTCTTAACAAATTTGGCCAAGATCGGATAACTATATTATATTAGTGTCATATAAACAATTAAATGCAAATTTATATGTTGTATGAAAAGCTTTGTTGTTTTTTGATCTATCTCAACCAAACTAAAAGATTTCAGCTGGAACAATTTAATGCAACTTAATATTTTGTATGAAGAGTGTGTTGTTTTTTGAGCTATTTCAACGAAGCTCACAGATTGTGTACTTCTTACTCACTGTTACAATCTGAATAAATTTGGTCAAGATCGTATGGCTTTATCATATAACTGTCATATAAACAATAAAATGCAACTTAAAATTTTGTATGAATACTTTTGTTGTTTTTTGAGCTATTTGAACCAAACTAACTGATTTCGTATTTATTTTTACATCCCGTGAATAATTGGGTAAGACCGGATAGATGTACCAGATAGCTGCCATATGTCACTGTTACATTCTGAATAAATTTGGTTAAGATCGGAAGACTATATCATATAACTGTCATATAAACAATTGAATGCAACTTAATATTTTGTATGATGAGCTTTGCTGTTTTGACATTTAAATGTAATTTAATATTTTGTATGAGGAGCTTTGTTGTTTTTTGAGCCATTACAACCAACCCCACAGATTGTGTATTTCTTATTCATTGGTACATTCTTAAAAAATTTGGTCAAGATCGAATGAATATATCATATAGCTGTCATATAAACAATTAAATGCAAATTAATATTTTTTGTGAAGATCTTTGTAGTTTTTAGAGCTATTTTAATCAAACTCACAGATTATGTAATTCCTATTTATTGTTACATTCTGTGAAAATTTGTTCAATATCGAATGACTATATCATATGGCTGCCATAGGAAAAATTAAATGCCAACTAATAATTTGTATGAAGAGCTCTGACGTTTTATGAGGTTTTTCAACGGAACTCACAGATTTCGTATTTCGTATTTATTGTCACATTCCGTGAAAATGTGGTCAAGATAAGATAACTATATCATATGGCTGCCTTAGATACAGCTAAATTTAAATTAACATTTTATATGAAGACCTTTGTTGTTTTTAGAGCTACCTCTACCAAACTCACAGATTATGTATTTTTGCATACTTTTTTATGTTTAATAAATTTGGTTAAGATCGGATGACTATATCATATAGCTGCCTTAGGAACAATTAAATGCAAATTAAAATTTTGTATCAAGAGCTTTGTTGTTTTTATACCCTGAGGGGGTATATTAAGTTTGTTCAAAAAAAATAAGTATGTAACAGGCAGAAGGAGGCGTGGCAGACCCCATAAAGTATATATATTCTTGATCAGGGCGACAAGCTGAGTCGATATAGCCATGTCCGTCTGTCCGTCTGTCTGTCCGTCTGTCCGTCTGTCCGTCTGTCCGTGTGAACAACGAGATCTCAGAGATGGTAAGACCTAGAAGCACCAAATTTGGTATGAAGACTCCTTGTACTTGCACGCAGATCAAGTTTATTTCAAATTTTGGATGCCACGCCCCCTTCGCCCATTTTGGTAATTATCAAGCTAGAGACATGAGCTTCGGCAGGAACAATACTTAGGTTCATAAGGATGCATTGTGAAAATTTGATCAAGATCGGATAATAAACACGGAAGATATCCGCAATTATTTTATTCTTTAATTTAATGTGTTGTTGCTGTTGTTGTTGTGAGTTTTCGCCCTATCTCTTTCTCTCTTTCAAGTTATCAAGTGATAGAGATGCCCGTAGTCAAACCGGGGACCTCGGTTCGAATCCCAGTAAAAGCATGCTTAAATTCTTGAATTTTTTTTTTTAATTTTTGTTATACATTTAGAATTGTTTTTTTTTATGTTTTTATTTAGTAATTTTAAAAATAATGTGCTCATTGTTGCTTAGACTTTTAAGTACAAAACAGACAGCACAAATACAAAACACAAATATAATTAATATAAAATTTGAGTGGCGTTCTCTACTACCTCAGGGTATTCTACTGTCGGGATCTCCCGACTGAATGATATATTTTTATACCCTGAGGGGGTATATTAAGTTTGTTCAAAAAAAATAAGTATGTAACAGGCAGAAGGAGGCGTGGCAGACCCCATAAAGTATATATATTCTTGATCAGGGCGACAAGCTGAGTCGATATAGCCATGTCCGTCTGTCCGTCTGTCTGTCCGTCTGTCCGTGTGAACAACGAGATCTCAGAGATGGTAAGACCTAGAAGCACCAAATTTGGTATGAAGACTCCTTGTACTTGCACGCAGATCAAGTTTATTTCAAATTTTGGATGCCACGCCCCCTTCGCCCATTTTGGTAATTATCAAGCTAGAGACATGAGCTTCGGCAGGAACAATACTTAGGTTCATAAGGATGCATTGTGAAAATTTGATCAAGATCGGATAATAAACACGGAAGATATCCGCAATTATTTTATTCTTTAATTTAATGTGTTGTTGCTGTTGTTGTTGTGAGTTTTCGCCCTATCTCTTTCTCTCTTTCAAGTTATCAAGTGATAGAGATGCCCGTAGTCAAACCGGGGACCTCGGTTCGAATCCCAGTAAAAGCATGCTTAAATTCTTGAATTTTTTTTTTTAATTTTTGTTATACATTTAGAATTGTTTTTTTTTTATGTTTTTATTTAGTAATTTTAAAAATAATGTGCTCATTGTTGCTTAGACTTTTAAGTACAAAACAGACAGCACAAATACAAAACACAAATATAATTAATATAAAATTTGAGTGGCGTTCTCTACTACCTCAGGGTATTCTACTGTCGGGATCTCCCGACTGAATGATATATTTTTTAATTTATATCAACCAAACCCACAACTTGTGTATTTTTTAGTCACTGTTACAATCTATGAGAGTTTGGTCTAGATAGGACGACTATATCATATAGCTGTCATATAAACAATTAAATGTCAATTTATATTTTGTATGAAGAGCTTTGTTGTTTTTAGAGCTATTTGAACCAAACTAACAGATTTCGTATTTATTGTTATATTTTGTGAAAATTTGGTCAAGACCGGATGACTATATCATATGGCTGCCATAGGAACAATTGAATGAAAATTAGTATTTTGTATGAAGACCTTTGATGCAGATTAATATGTTATATGTTTTTACTCCATTTCAGCCAACCTTACAGATTGTGTATTTCTTATTCACTGTTACATTCTAAAAAAAATTGTTCAAGATCGGATGACTATATCATATAGCTTCCATAGGAACAATTAAATGTCAATTAATAATTTGTATGAAGAGCTCTGACGTTTTATGAGCTATTTCAACGAAACTCACAGATATCGTATTTATTGTTACATTCTGTGAAAATGTGATCAAGATGGGATAACTATATAATATGGCCGCCATAGAAACGATTAAATGTAAATTAATATTTTGTATGAAGAGCTTTGTTGTTTTTAGAGCTATTTCAACGAAACTCACAGATTTCGTATTTATTGTTACATTAGAGCTATCTCAACGAAAGACACAGATTATGTAATTCCTATTTATTGTTACATTCTGTGAAAACTTGTCTAATATCGGATGACTATATCATACGGCTGCCAAAGGCACAATTAAGTGCAAATTAATATTTTGTATGAAGAGCTCTTATGTTTTTTGAGCTATTTCAACTAAACTCACAAATTTCGCATTTTGTATTTATTGTTACATTCTGTGATAATGTGGTCAAGATGGGATAACTATATCATATGGCTGCCTTTGTAACAATTAAATGTAAATTAATATTTTGTATGAAGAGCTTTGTTGTTTTTAGAGCTATGTCAACCAAACTCACAGATTGCGTCACTGTTACATTCTGAGAAATTTTGCTTAATATCAGTTGAGTATATCGTAAAGCTGCCATAGAAACAATTAAATGCAGTTTAATATTTTGTATGAAGAGCATTGCTGTTTTTGAGCTATGTAATAATTTTGTACATTCTGTGAAAATTTGGTCACGATCGGATGAGTATATCGATTAGCTTCCATAGTAACAGTGAAATGCACTATTTTGCACTGTGACCGGTTGTGTTTTGTTTGTGCTCTGTAAACTTTTTTTTATATGTGCGTTTTTACTTGTTAAATTTAACATATATAATTGTGTTTTTGCTCTCATAAAGTGTTGAGTTTTTTGTGCTGGTTTTGTTTATTAACAATCTTCAAATTACTTTTAATTAACAATTTATATTCACGGTTTAACTGCTGTGATATTGTGTTGTTATTTTGAACTTTTTACACCCCCTCGCTTGTGGCTCTTGTGCATTTACATTGTTATAACTGTTCCCTTGTTGTTGTTGTGTAAGTTTCTTACGCTCTCATTCTCTAGCTTTTGTCGCTCAAACGCTATAATTCTTAATTTAACTAACGCTCTAGTATTTTGCTTTCTTGACTTCCTCTCTCTGAGCAGTGCTGTTTTAGTTTTTTCTCTCTCTTTCTATTGTGGTTATTTTTATACCCTTCCGTAAGTAGGCCTTACTTATCTTTCCAGTATGTTTGTCTGCTGTGCCAAAAACTGCAAGTGTCAGTATAATTCCAAAGCTGAATGCATTGGATGTTGGCTTTGAGATAAATTTATACATGTTAAGTGTGCCGGCTTCATGATGAAAGTGAAAGATTCGATCGTCAATAACACCGGTTTAAAATAGTCTTGCGAATCTTGCCGTGAAGCTGAGGCGGACATGTCTATGTTTATTCGTCAAACTAGACAGGATTTCTCTAGCTTGCGAAAGAGTTTTTCAAAGTTGCACGACGAATTTCAAGCTGCGGAGATGCAGTTCAATATTCTTCAGGTATTGGACGTAAGTATCTCCAAAGTCTTCTTTTACACCCCATAAATACGTCTCTCTCCTATCTCCTTGTAACACCTTCTGTTACACTCCTATCAAAGATCCTAATGTTTTAATAGCGAGCTCTTCTGTTTTTCCAACTATTGTAGTTAATGATGATGATGCCGGTCCATCATCAAACATTAACCCATTGCCTGCGCCATCTTTGCCTGTACCCATTACTAATACTCT
Organism: Drosophila putrida; assembly: GCA_037043535.1. Lineage (NCBI taxonomy): Eukaryota > Metazoa > Arthropoda > Insecta > Diptera > Drosophilidae > Drosophila > Drosophila putrida. The sequence goes on along the minus strand of JBAMBI010000670.1, from coordinate 144,039 downwards.
TGTAGCTGTTTCCTTAAGGAAACAGATATTTATCTCTAGTTGCATCCGGATACTTCGATAGATGACGTGAAAGCGTATGTTCAGTCAAAGATCCCTAATGCTCCTTTAACTGTAGATAAGTTTAAATTTTTATATACAAGAGACATTTCGTCATTTAAATGGAACGTGCCGCCGGAATTATTCACAACTATTTGTTGTAATAAATTCTGGCCTAATGATTCGATTATAAAGGAGACTTCTCATACATGAAGTAAACAACTAATCTTTTCAAAAACTAAATTTATCTTTCCTGATAGCGTATTAAAATGTTAGAGATCTAAATTAACTAATCTATATGTAAATAGTATCTCAGTTGATTATAAAATTCCTGCCTTCACTGAAACTTGGTTAAAGCCTGAAATATCTAATTGATCTTTATTCACTAACAAGTACACCATTTACAGATGTGACCGTTTGTCACGAGTGGGTGGAGGCGTATTCATCGCAGTTGATTCTGATTTTTCATCGGAATAAATTTGTTGCTTGTCTAATATTGAGTTCGTTGCCATTAAGTTAACTGTTTGTCAAACTTATGTTTATATAACCTGCTTCTATATCCCTCCACAATTGGATCTTTCTGTTTATCTTGAACACTTTTCTAATATTCGATTGACATCCTCTATACTTTCTGACAATGATTATTTGTGTGTATTGGGAGACTTTAATTTGCCTGATATATCTTGGTCTGCTATAGTAGCATCCTAGATCTTTCACTCTATCAAGTAAACAATATTCGTAATTGTAACAACCGTCTTCTGGACCTTATATTTGTATAAGTAGAATAGATCCGCTTGTACTCCCTGGAGATTTTTATCACCGGTTTTTAAGCAAACTGTGCTCCCTAAAGCAGCGTCTAAGTCGCGTTGCTTTAGAATAGCGAATTTTTTGCGATCAATGACTTAGAATTTTCTCTGAGCCTTTTTTATAACACATTGTATCGCTTCTTTGATCAATGCGTTCCTCGAAGTCACACTCTGAGGCCTAACAAACCCGTAATGGTTTACCCGAGAACTCTCTAGTCTAAAAAATTTAAAATCGAGCTATTTTAAAAACTATAAACGTTCAGGGAACGGTGTCGATTTTTCGCGGTATTCTATTGCTAAAAGTAATTTTAACTCACTTAACTTACAACTTTACAACAATTATTTGAGTCGTTGCCGGCTTCAGTTTGTTCAGGATCCTAAACGATTCTTTAATTTTGTAAATTTTAAACGAAAATCATATGAAAATACGCCGGCAAATAATGATCAGGTTGCAGCCGATTTATTTGCAGAATTTTTTCAAGCTACTACTCTGTTACTAGTTTGCAAAAATCTAATTTAATCCTGAACACGTGATCACTGAAGACTTAGTATTATGTGAACTAAATTTAATTAAGCCTGTATTCTCCCCAGGCCCCGCTGGGTTGCCAGGTTGCATACTTAGGTACTGCGCTGGGTCTTTATATCTACTCTTACATAGACTATTTACTTTATCTGTTGCATCTTGCTCATTCTCTTCTGTCTGGAAGGAATCACATATCATTTCGCTACACAAAAGTAGCCCTAAGAGTTGCGTTAACAACTGTAGACCAATTTCTAAAATGTCTGCTTCACCTAAGCTTTTTAAGAAAATTATTACTTCACAACTTAATCGTTTTTGTAGTTCTATTGTTTCACCTTAGCAACATGGTTCTGTGAAGCATAGGTCTACAAACACAAACCTGCTAGAATTATCTTCTTTAGTGACCAAGGGTTTTAAAAATAAAATGCAGACTGATGTTGTTTATACCGACTTCAGTAAAGCATTTGACTCTGTTAACCACTGTCTTTTACTTAATAAATTGAACTTAATTGGCTTTCCATATAATCTTCTTATATGGTTATCCGATTACCTTACTAACAGAACACAAAACGTTGTCTTCAAGTCTGCTATTTCCAGGCCCGTTTTGGCAACGTCTGGTGTTCCTCAGGGTAGTCATCTTGGCCCTCTTCTATTTAACCTCTTTATTAACGATCTTCCTTCTGTTATTCTACACTCTAACATTTTAATGTATGCTGATAATGTTAAGTTGTGTCTTTCATTTAAGGACTGTTCATACTCTGATTTACTGCAAGCAGATCTTGTTAGCTTTTATAAATGGTGCAAAGTAAATTTACTAAGTCTTTATTCTCCTAAATGCACGGTGATGACTTTTTATAGACACTTGCCTCACATAATCAGTTATACTCCTAATTTGGTACATGATTAGATTACATGAAGTAAATGATCTTGGTACTCTCCTTGACCATAAACTGAAGTTTGGTACACATGTTGCTTTAACAGTCAGTAAGGCGACTCAAGTTCTTGGGTTCATCAAAAGATGGACAAAAGAATTTGATGACCCTTATACGATAAAATTACTGTTTGTATCTCTGGTTCGTCCGATCTTGGAATATGGTTCATGTGTTTGGTCTCCACAATACTCTTACCACCAGGATCGTATTGAATAAGTTCAAAAAAAATTTTGTTATTTGCTTTAAGAGGTTTTAACTGGGTATCAGGCTCTAACTTACCCCCGTACACTAGTAGACTCTTTTGATTAACCTACCCACTTAAACTAACCTTCGTTTTAATGCTTGGCGTCTTGTTTATGATAAAATTAGTGACTGGTGAAATTGATTCCTCATATTTATTGAGTCAAATTAATTTCTCAGTTCTATTACTATTAAGAAATCCATCTTATACTTTCTAGCCCATAATAACTAACACTAACATTATATCAGACCTGATTGTTTTTTTCTTGGGTTTTCCCCAATCCTTGCAACAAATGTTGGGTCTGAGTATTTGATCTTCATTTGAAATTGCCCAAAACATAAATATATACATACATATTTATACATTTTATACTTTTTTTTTTATAATAAAGCATTCTTAAGTACTTATATACAATTCAAATTGTAACTTTTAAAATTATATGTCGATTGCTATAAGTCGACATTAAATAAATAAATAAAAAAAAATTTATATTTTCTATGAAGAGCTTTGTTGTTTTTTGAGCTATCTCAACCAAACTTACAGATTGTGTATTTATTACTCACTGTAACATTCTGAGAGAGTTTGGTCGAGATCGGATGACAACATCAAATAACTGCCATAAGAACAATTAAATGCAAATTAAAAATTTGTATGAAGAGCTTTGTTGTTTTCTGATCAAAATCGGATGAGTATTTCGATTAGCTCCCATTGGAACAATTTAATGCAGATTAATATTTTATATGTTTTTTGAGCCATTTCAAACAACCTCACAGATTGTGTATTTCTTATCCACAGTTACATTCTTATTAAATTTGGTGAAGATCGGAAGACTATATCATATAGCTGCCATAGGAACAATTAAATGAAAATTTAAATTTTGTATGAAGACCTTTATTGTTTTTAGAGCTATCTCAACCAAAAACTTACAGATTGTGTAATTAATACTCACTGTTACATTCTCAATAGAGTTTGTCGAGATCGGTTGACTATATCATATAGGTGCCAAAGGAACAATTAAATGCAAAATAATATTTGTATTTCTTACTTACTGTTACATACTGGGAAAACTTGGTCAAGATCGGATGTAAAGTATATATATTCTTGATCAACATCAACAGCCGAGTCGATATAGCCATTTGCGTCTGTCCGTCTGTCTGTCCCTTTTTTGAGTTCCTGGATCTCAGAGACTATCAGAGCTAGAGACACCAAATTTGTCATGTATGTACATCTATATCTTGCATAGAACGAGTTTATTTCAGATTTTTGCAATTTTTTGCAAATTTACAAAATTTCCAAGTCGAATAACAAGGGCGGAAGTTTTTCATCTAACAATGTTTCGGGCCAAATCAACTGATATCTTCGTAGATCTATGGAAATTTCTTGAATCGGAAACAATTTGTAGTAATCGCTTTGCACTCAAAAAGTACAGGGTCTCCTACTGTCGAGCTTGCTCCACCTTAGCTCAACCAAACTCACAGAATGTGTATTTCTCACTCACTGTTACATTCTGAGAGAGTTTGGTCGAGATCGAATGACTACATCATATAGCTGCCATAGGAACAATTAAATGCAAATTAATATTTTGTATAAAGAGCTTTCTGAGCTTTCATTTGTTGGTTTCTGAGTTACCTCAACCAAACTCACTGATTATGTATTTCTTTCTTACTTTCATATTCTTAATAAATTTGTTTAAGGTCGGATGACTATATCATATAGCTGCCATATAAACAATTAAATGCAAATTAATATTGATTATGAAGATCATTGTTGTTTTTTGTTGTTTCAACCAACTTCATGGATTGTGTATTTCTTACTCTTTGTTACATTCTTAAAAGATTTTCTCAAGATCGGATGACTGTATCATATAGCTCTCATAGTGACAGTTAGACGCAATTTAATATTTTGTATTAAGAGCATTGCTGTTTTTTGAGCTATCTCAACCAAACTCACTAATTATACATTTCTTGTTTATTGATACATTCTGTGAAAATTTAGTCAAGATCGGATGAGTATATTAATTAGCTTTCATAGGACCAATTAAATGTTAATTTATACTTTGTATGAAGAGCTTTGTTGTTTTTTGAGCTATCTCAACCGAATTCACAGATGATGTAGTTCTTATCTATTGTAACATTCTGTGATTATGTAATTTTTATCTATTTTTACATTCTGTGAAAATTTGGTCAAGATCGGATGACTGTATCATATAGCTGCTCTTGGAATAATTAAATGCAAATTAATATTTTGTATGAAGACCTTTATTGTTTTTTGAGCTATCTCAATCGCAGATTTCGTATTTTGTATTTACTGTTCGGTTAGGTTAGGCTAAGCAGACGGATCGGCTGAGGCCGAGAGCACCCAGAGGCCGCTTGGGCCCATTGTGGTGTCTGATAAAGTGTTGTATTTTGAGGGAGGAAGGGTTGATGGGATTTATGAAATAGAGCCCTTCTTGTATAGATTTCGTTAAGCATTTCCTGTGGGCTTGTAGGGCCTTTTTCATCCTCTCCTCCGAGTTTATCTTCCAAGTAAGTTAAGATTCAAGGATTACTCCAAGGTACTTTGTCTCTTTCAAGAGTTTGAGCTAAGTTCCACCCAAAGTTGAAAGTCTAAGGCTCGGTATCTTATATATCCTAGTGAACAGAACTAGTTCAATCTTCTTTGGGTCAGCCCCAAGACCCTAGTGCCCCTGATTGTAGAGGCACAGAGTTGGGCGTTGATCATTCTGTAGTCAAGCATGTCGCTAAGCCATTGAGTAATCTTCGGGTGTGAGTTAATTTTGACAATTCCTGCCGTTATTGACTCGATCCTGAAGTTGTTGAAGGCACCCTCTATCAAGAAATACCGCCAACGCAAACTCCTTTCTCTGCGGATTACCCTCGATTGTTTTCACCACTTAATGCTTGGGGTGTCAACTTCATCCTGATGTGCAGATCCAGGAGTCGCTCCAGCGTTTTAAGTAAAAATTGTTTTAAGTAAAAACGATGAAAGACTAATGGGTCTGTAGTCCTTTGGTGAGCAGTGATTTATCTTTCCTGCCTTGGGAATGAATGCCACTCTCACTTCTCTCCAACCCTTTGGGACATAACCTGTGAGGCAGCCCCTGAAGATTTGTAGGACCCATGATAAGAGGTGTTCGCACACCGCTTAAAGCATGATTGGTCTAAAGTCATCCGGTCCTGAGGATTTGTAGGGGTGGAATGACCCAATCTTTTGCCAGTAACCTTCGAAGTCCGGACGCTTCAGTAGTACTGGTGAGATATTCACAGAAAGCAGCCCACGAGTCTCTCTTGGCGTTCCTACATTTTCTCTTAAAATTTTTGAAGCTGAGGTGGTAGTCTTCCCAGTCCACCTCAAAATTCCTAACCTTTGCCCTGTTATAGAGTCTTCTCGTTTCCTTTCTAATTTGACCCAACTCCGGTGTCCACCACTTGTTGAGGTTTGATTTTGGCGGTCGGCTAACTGGGCAAGGATGTCCGGTTGACTCAGTTGTCATTGGGTGGTACTGAAGAGACTCACTAAAATGTTTTGAGAATTTGACCCAGTATGCTCTTCTTGGGTTCCTGAAGGGTGATTTGTCCACCCGATCCCATCTTACGTCAAACACTATCCTATAGTGGTCAGAGAACGAACACTCAGTGGATACGTGCCATTCATCTATTATGAGAGAGTTTCTGTTCAGCGCTGGGTTACATCAATAATTTCTGCCTGATTCTTGTTGCGGAATGTGGGGTGGTTGCTCCGACTACACACATTTCGACTCGTAAACAGCACGAACTCGAGCAGCGACTCCCCTCTCTCGTTTATAACCTTACTTCCCCATAAGGTGTGGTGGGCATTTGCATCGCATCCAAGGATAACATCGATACTATCATTCTGCGAATGCTTAATGAGGGCTCTGACGTTCTCCGAGGGTTGATCTTTATCTTCATAGGGTAGATATGCCGATGTCAAGTATAGGTTGGGCCGGTTCCTATGCTCGTATAGTACTCATGCTTCTTCCGCAACTTCTTCTCTCTCTCTCTGTGACTCATCTTCATCCATCTCATCTTTTGACAACCCAGTTTCTGTCTGATCCTTAAACCCCTGCTTAAAGGTATTATTTTTCGGGGCACCCTCCCTTTTTTATATCGATTTTATACTTATCGCAAAGTACCTCTAACCGTGGTACTGATCCGCAGTCTCCCCGACCGGAGTCGAAAAAGCTGCGGACCGACACCTTGGCTAGACACTGCATTGCCTCGGACACACAAAAGACAATGTATCATCCGTCTGCACGGAACAGTACAGTATAAATTGCCCAGCTGGCACCAACGTGGAGTGTTAGGCTAGAGGATTTTTGCCATTTTTCTAGATGGAGTGACTATATAAAGTAGCTGCCATACAATCAATTAAATGCAAATCAAGAAGAGTTGTGTTGTTTTTTGAGCTATTTCAATCAAACTCACAGATTAATGGTTTTTAGACCCTGTATTTTAAAAAAGTACAAAAGGGTATGAAAGTCTATGTGTTTTACGTGAACTCCTGCCACATTGGCTTAATTTCACGGTGTAATCACGGGATTAATTTGAGCGTCAATCAGCGCCCTCATGGAGAACCATGAGTACCAATTGCCGTTATACTGTTTGGTCGTGACGACTTCCTTGGTGAACCAGACCAGAACGGAAATAAAATTTCTGCGGGCACCTGGTCACCCGTGGCACCAGAATTAAAGCCTCCGGTCAAGCTTCGTGCCACGAAGAGCACTACCAATTCTAACTCCAAACAGTTACGGGTTGGGGACTCACGGTAAAAAAAAATGAGCATAGCTGTAAGGCATAGATTGCAAGGCTGATAAATCAGTCTGCAGATGGTACAGTTGATAACATGATCATGGTCATGCTCAATCTTCCTGTTAGGAGCGAGGTCTATTTCTAGCTGTCAGTGCCTCCAGGGAAGGATATGCCCTAGATACACGGATTATCGTGATGATGATGATCAGCATCAACAGCCGGGTCGATATAGCTATGTCCGTCTGTCCCTTTTTTGAGTTCCTATATCTCAGAGACTATAAGACCTAGAGACACCAAATTTGGCATGTATGCACACCTATAGTATATCTTGCATTGAATGAGTTTGTTTTAGATTTTCGACACGCCCCCCTCCGCCTCTGCAAATTAAAATACAAAATCTCACTATGGTCCGAAACTATCCTGCAAATATCACCCAAGTCGGATGATAAACGCGGAAGTTATTCAACTAACAATCTTCGTAGTAGCGGCATCTATCGAAATAATCACAGATTATGCATTTCTTTCTCAGTGTTACATTCTCTAATAATTTGGTCAGGATCGGATGACTATTTCGTATAGTTGTCATATAAACAAATAAATGTAAATTAATATTTAGTATGAAGAGCTTTGTTGTTTTCTGAGTGATCTCAACCAAACTCAAAGATTATACATTCCTTATTCTTATTTCTGTGAAAATTTGGGCAAGATGACTATATCATATAGATTCTTGATGCTATAGTAAACAATCTAAGCCAGAGTGATCAAACCGGGGGTGTTATTCATTGATGTTGCCACTTTTAAAGTAAATTTGCAGCATATGACACTCTTACGCGCTCTTGCTGCTATGTTCCAAATGCAGCGAAATCTTTAAAAGAGCGAGCAGCGGAAATGGAATCTCTATATAAAGAACTTTTATTATAAGTCCAATTGCAGGGAAAAATCTAAAACAGCTCACCTTAGCTATTTACGTGTCCCTCTTTCTTATAAAAAATGACATAAGGTCTGAGAAGTGTTCCTCATTTTCACTCCACATGCCCGTGGGTTTTCGAGCGAAGCGAGCAGGAGGCAAGCCGCATGGTATTTTATAAAATACTACGGTTCGACCATGTACGCTTTGATCGCAACGCCCAGGCTATAGCTGTGAAAAGTGTCTCTGATTTGGAGTCCACATTTCTACTCGAGATTTCTGCGAGCGTAGCGAGCCGGGGGTTGGCGAGCGAAGCGAGTAGGGTGCCAGCCCCCTAGTATTTTATAAATAACTATTATTTTAAGTCCAACTGAAGGGAAACTTAAACTTACGTTCCCCGGTATCTTTTAAAAATGAAATAAGTTCCGACTATAGCTGTGAAAAGTGTTCCCTTTTTCATGTAACATTCGTCCCCGAGAATTCAGCTAGCGTGGCGATCTTGGGTGCCGAGAAAAGCGAGCAGGGGGCAAGTAACCTAGTATTAAATTAAGTACAATTGTTCTAAGTCCACTTGCAGGGAAAAATTGAAAACAGACATTAGCATAATGATGTAAAACTATGGGACTTTGCCCAACACACGATTCAATCGCCAAAGTCTGGCTATTCCACATTTCAAATGGATTGGATGTATGTATATGCAATGCAGTGAGGTTGTATTTTTTGAATAGGCTGCTAAAAGATTTTTATTAAATTTGTAAACAAAAGTTTTCAGTTCATATTAGTACATAACCAAACGCCAGTATCTCTAAATAGGTAAAACCAAAGTTAACAATGCACAAACTGAAAAATAAAATAAATTATTATTTGAGATATATTTTAATATGGTTTTCGTACACACCCAAGACGAATCCAGAAAAGACACCGAATGTTACATTGCAATAATAATCCAGCAGTACTCCAATGATATTACTACCTAAAACGCTGCCCGTACGACCGAGCATCAAACAGATGCAGACGGCTTTTCCCCTCAGATGTGTGGGAACCAAGTCTACAACGGCACCACTTAAAATCGATACACATAATCCGGGTAGTACCAGGTACAGGCAAAAACAGATAATGATGACAACTTCATCGTCTATCCATATCAACGCTGCAGCGCAGCCAGCAGATATGGCTAAGGCCCCTGTTATAGAAGCCTTACGACCGATCCGATTGATAACAAAGCCCATTATTATGTAGCCAACGATAAGAGCTGAACCATAGGTTATCGTATGTATGTAGCTCTTTAGGCTTATTTGATCGCTGCAAATATATGAAACTTTCGAGAAAAGGGGTGTTTTATTTATATATATATAAGTATATATATATTTCTTTTACATCTTACTTGTTGAGTAAAGTTTTGGTTGGTCAATTGACGCGTCAATGACGTTACAGACAGTCAAAGAGCCTTCGATATCAGTCGATCCTAAGCGATTCAATATTTCAGGATACCACAAACCCATGCCCGAAGAGCTGACATTAAAAAATTAAATCACAAAATGTAGCTGAAGAGTTACCTCAATAAGATTACCTGAAGAAAAGACCACACATAACAGTGCAACTGATGCTGAAATTTAATGAATGTGGTTTTTTAAGTAAGGGAACAGTTCCATGCCACATCTTCTTCAAAATGATTAAACTAAAAATAGATAAAGAATAGATATGATAGAAAAGTAAATTATGTTGCCTGCATCGATCTTACGGCGAGTTGGAAAGACAAAGTAAATTTTTACTTTCGGGGAATTCCTCGAATTTTAGCTCCTCTACGTTGAGCTCCTTTAACTGCTTCCCTGTGTTTTGTAAAGCCATCCAATTAACAACTCCATAGGCATCCTTGACTTTACCCATTGATATAAGGATTTTTGGACTTTCGGGCAATTTTAAGAGCAAAAAAGTTCCAAAAACACCAGGCAACATGTAAAAGATTGTCAACAACCGCCAAGGCCGAAAGGAAAAGCTCTCCGTCACGTCAACAACCCAATCCATGGTCATAACAAGCCACGCCACAACTGAGGGTAATAAAATATAAGTTGTTAAAATATCGATTACTCACGAATAAACATTAAGATCTTACCAGGCACATAGACGGTAGAAATGCCAACAAAAAGACTGGCATAATTGATAACAATCGGACGATGACGAGGCGTAAAAAACTCCCCTAGGTAGGCATACGTTGTGGATGATGCACCTGCTATACTGTAAATACATGGAAAAATTATTTAAGACGATCATAATGAAACGATCATTATATAATGCTTTCCTCCGCAATCTATTCACTTTTAAGCCCTGAACTTTAAAAAGTATAAAAGGGTCTATTAACCCTTTAAAAGGTAAAATAGAAATATGTAATGATTGCACCAAGCTGAGATTTTATTTTTAAGTAAAGACAAGCTTAAATCATTTACTTTATTCATTTCATACCCATGCAGAGGGTATTATAATTGTTTTACAAAGTTTGTAACACATTGAAGGCGGCGTGGCAGACCCCGTATAGTATATATACTATTGATCAGGGCGACGACCTAGGTCGATATAGTCATATCCGTTTGAATGTCCGTTTTTTTCTATGCAAACAAGTCTCCCAGATTTCTAACATACTTGATGAATCTTGTACAGGTCCGTCTTTTCCTTCATGCAGTACATATGTCGGAATCTGCCGGAATGGATTAGTACATTATATAGCTGTCATAAGAACTATAGGTTAGAAACTAATCTTTAGAATAAAAATCTTTTATTTCTCAAGATATCTTAGCCAAACTCATAGATTTTGTGTTTGGTACATATTCATACAGTCTGACTAAATTTAGTGCAATTCGGACAATTATTCCATAAAGCTGCCATTGGAACGATCTGTTCGAAATCATCATTTGCGATATCTGCAACGCAAGCTGATCATCAAATTATGACATCAACTGCAAGCTCAAGCCCCAACACCGCCAATAAGAGCAATCTAAAAATATATCATTCAGTCGGGAGATCCCGACAGTAGAATACCCTGAGGTAGTAGAGAACGTCACTCAAATTTTATATTAATTATATTTGTGTTTTGTATTTGTGCTGTCTGTTTTGTACTTAAAGGTCTAAGCAACAATGAGCACGTTATTTTCAAAATAACTAAATAAAAACATAAAAAAAACAATTCTAAATGTATAACAAAAATTAAAAAAAAAATTCAAGAATTTAAGCATGCTTTTACTGGGATTCGAACCGAGGTCCCCGGTTTGACTACGGGCATCTCTATCACTTGATAACTTGAAAGAGAGAAAGAGATAGGGCGAAAACTCACAACAACAACAGCAACAACACATTAAATTAAAGAATAAAATAATTGCGGATATCTTCCGTGTTTATTATCCGATCTAGATCAAATTTTCACAATGCATCCTTATGAACCTAAGTATTGTTCCTGCCGAAGCTCATGTCTCTAGCTTGATAATTACCAAAATGGGCGAAGGGGGCGTGGCATCCAAAATTTGAAATAAACTTGATCTGCGTGCAAGTACAAGGAGTCTTCATACCAAATTTGGTGCTTCTAGGTCTTACCATCTCTGAGATCTCGTTGTTCACACGGACAGACGGACAGACAGACGGACAGACGGACATGGCTATATCGACTCAGCTTGTCGCCCTGATCAAGAATATATATACTTTATGGGGTCTGCCACGCCTCTTTCTGCCTGTTACATACTTATTTTTTTAACAAACTTAATATACCCCCTCAGGGTATAAAAAAATACATCATTCAGTCGGGAGAACCCGATAGTAGAATACCCTGGGGTAGTACAGAACGCCGCACAGATCTTCTTCTAAACACAAAATATAAAATTTTTAAATGTATAACAAAAATTAAAAAAAAATAAAGAATTTAAGCATGCTTTTACTGGGATTGGAACCCAGATCTCCCGTCTGACTACGTGGCACCTCTACCACTTGACAACTTAAAAGAGAGAAAGAGCGAGGTCGAAAACTCACAACAAAAACAAATTAAATTAAAGAATTAAATAATTGCAGATATCTTATGTGTTTATTATCCAATCTTGATCAACTTTTCACGACGCATCTATATTTATTCAAGTATTGTTCGTGCCGAAGCTCAAGTCTCTAGCTTGTAAATTGCCAGTGCTATCCTTTTTTACGTTGTGGGAGAAGGGGGCGTGGTATCCAAAATTTGAAATAAACTTGATCTGCGTGCAAATATAAGAAGTCTTCATACCAAATTTGGTGCTTCTAGGCTTACCATCTCTGAGATCCTTTCGTTCATACGGACGGACAGACAGACGGACTGACGGACATGGCCATATCGACTCACCTTGTCACCCTGATCAAGAATATATACACTTTATACCGTCTGCCTGTTACATACTTTTCTTTTAACAAACTTAATATACCTCCCAGGGTATAAAAATATATCATTCAGTCGGGAGAGCCCGACAGTACAATACAAGTAGTAGTAGTATACAGTAGTATAGAGCGCCGAACGAATTTGCTGGCTATTATATTATTATTTTAATTATACACATAAGCACAGTCCGAATAAATTTTTAAGATCGTAATGAAAGTTACGTTTTATATTAATTTATATTGTGCCAAATCGTTAGCCAATAATGATCAAGAGTATGCATTACTCTATGAACAATAAAATTTACTAATTAAAATTGCTGGCCATGCCTTTGTATTGACACGTGGCAGAATGAGAGCGCGAGAGCGAAGAAAGAGAGAAAAGTGCAAAATGAGAGCAATAGAAAAATGAATCAATACATGTGTGTATTGAATGCATTCGTATATGAAATAGATACCATTATATGTCCGATTGTGCGTATGTATGTAAATATGTGCGTGAAAAGAATGAATTGGAAATCCAACAAAAACAAGCGCCCTTTGTTGTTGTAAAAATATTGGCGTAATAAATATCTTTATATCTTCCGTGTCTATTATCCAAAATTTAAAATAAAATTGATCTGCGTGCAAGTCTAAGAAGTCTTCATACCAAAATTTGATGATCCTTGGTCTTACCATCTCTGAGATCTAGTTACTTACACGGACAGACAGACCGACGGACAGACGGACTTGGCTATATCGACTCAGCTTGTCGCCCTGATCAAGAATATACATGCTTTATGGGGTCTGTGAGGTCTCCTTCAATGCATTACAAACTTCGTGACAAAATTATAATACCCTCTGCAATGGTATAAGAATATAGCGCAAGCTAACTACGGCGCACCATGGATACTCTTGCAGTGTCCTGTTAAAGCCTTTAGATTTTTATACAAAATTTGTTAGGTGTGGACTTTGAACCGATATATAGCTATATGCCATGGCTATCATATTCGGCCGGGGTCGGCATGTGTACTACGTCGCGACGTTCACCGTTTCATCAAGAAAGCTTCAAAACTGGTTTGCATAAAAACAGACGGAGGGACTATCGGCATTATAGTAATAACTTTTAAATTAAATAAAGTATGTGAAATCGGCTTTTTTTCACAGATTATAAAGTTTTATAGAATAAAAAAATTATTTTAGGAAGGAAATTTAATAACGATTGGACACTGAAGATATTATCGGATTAGAAGAAACTAGTAGTTAGTGCATTTATAGTATCTTTCATAAAATGTATAAGTTTCCACGGCGAGACACTTATGTGGCGATAACTTCGTTGTGCCTTACCAAAAAAAACTCATATCGTGAAACTGACATTGTGCCTATATTATATTACACGAATAAGCAAAGCAACCAACAGCAAACACATTGAATTGAAGAGTTGAATAAGGCAGACGTAGAGAAGGCGAAAACCAACTCTAGCACATGTATACTTGCAAGCACCAACAAACACATTGAATTAAAGAATTAAATAATTGCGTCTATCTTCCGTGTTTATTATCAGATCTTAATGAAATTTTCAGCGTAGGCCTGGACTCTTCTAACCATTATACGTGCCAAGTCTCAATTCTGCAGCTGTAACATAACTTTGGTTATATCGTTTATTTTTTCGATTTGTGGGCGAAGGGGGCATGACATCCATTATTTGAAATAAGCTTGATCTGCATGAAAGTATAGTCTTCATTCCAAATCTTACCATCTCTGATATCCTTTCGTGCATACAGATAGACCGACGGACAGACGGATTTGACTATATCGACTCAGCTTGTCGCCCTGATCAAGAATATATATACTTTATCTGGGCTGCCATTCCTCCTTCTGCCTGTTACATACTTTTATTGAACAAACTTAATATATCCCATAGGGTATAAAAAGAAGAAAAAAAATAACAAGAGCAAATATGATAATACCAGATCTTTACCAACTGGCAATCCAAACCAGGAAACCACAACATAAAATATTACTATTCCTAATCGCACTCTTACTAACATATTTTATCTAAAAATGGTTACCTTATATTTACAACAGAACTATAAATCTACCAATAAATTATGTTATTTAACTGTTAACATTCGAAAATTTAAGATTCCCAATAAGAGACGTGGTGTGGTTAAGTTAGTATAAATACATATATATTTCTTGAGGTGCACTTCTTGTGCAGTTTACTTCAGTTTTTAGAATATAACTTAACATAGCTCGAAGCTTAGCTCAGAGCTACGTGAAAGCCAAAAAGATCGTGGGTTGGAGAGCTATGTTAAGTTAGGAGAGTTATGTTTAACTAGGAGATACCACAATTTAATGAAGCAAGCTAAAGAATTCAAAACATTATCATAAAGTCAGAGAATTGAATGGCATAATTAATAGTAAAACGTGATAAAAGAGGTCTTATTAATTTAATGGGAACATTTTAAAAATACTTGTTTGGCACATTAGATCAGGAAGATAAAGCAGAATTAGAAACAAAAATGACTCATTTATCAGTGGATAGGGAAACAGCGAATAGAAAAATAATAGATGCAGTAAATCGAGGAATAGTTGTTAAAGCTAAGATTTGAAATGTATTGTAAGGTTTTTTTTGTTCTAATACAATTTCTTTTGTTTGGATATTGGAAAGTGGGTCCATTTTAGTTACGCTTACATAAATGGTTTGTGTGTAATCTAGTACAGATAGACCGACGGACAGACGGATTTGACTATATCGACTCAGCTTGTCGCCCTGATCAAGAATATATATACTTTATCTGGGCTGCCATTCCTCCTTCTGCCTGTTACATACTTTTATTGAACAAACTTAATATATCCCATAGGGTATAAAAAGAAGAAAAAAAATAACAAGAGCAAATATGATAATACCAGATCTTTACCAACTGGCAATCCAAACCAGGAAACCACAACATAAAATATTACTATTCCTAATCGCACTCTTACTAACATATTTTATCTAAAAATGGTTACCTTATATTTACAACAGAACTATAAATCTACCAATAAATTATGTTATTTAACTGTTAACATTCGAAAATTTAAGATTCCCAATAAGAGACGTGGTGTGGTTAAGTTAGTATAAATACATATATATTTCTTGAGGTGCACTTCTTGTGCAGTTTACTTCAGTTTTTAGAATATAACTTAACATAGCTCGAAGCTTAGCTCAGAGCTACGTGAAAGCCAAAAAGATCGTGGGTTGGAGAGCTATGTTAAGTTAGGAGAGTTATGTTTAACTAGGAGATACCACAATTTAATGAAGCAAGCTAAAGAATTCAAAACATTATCATAAAGTCAGAGAATTGAATGGCATAATTAATAGTAAAACGTGATAAAAGAGGTCTTATTAATTTAATGGGAACATTTTAAAAATACTTGTTTGGCACATTAGATCAGGAAGATAAAGCAGAATTAGAAACAAAAATGACTCATTTATCAGTGGATAGGGAAACAGCGAATAGAAAAATAATAGATGCAGTAAATCGAGGAATAGTTGTTAAAGCTAAGATTTGAAATGTATTGTAAGGTTTTTTTTGTTCTAATACAATTTCTTTTGTTTGGATATTGGAAAGTGGGTCCATTTTAGTTACGCTTACATAAATGGTTTGTGTGTAATCTAGTATATTAACATTCCATCTAATCGAATTGGATAATTAATAATTGTTGTTTCTCTATTCAAGCAGATTTAATTTAAAATTATTTTAGGTAAGTTCCCCGCTAACATTATTGAACTTAATGTTTAACGTATTTTAATTCAAAAGTTGTGTGTGATTTTGAATAAATACATTCAGTAGAGGCTTGAATCCCTGTTATACATTTCTTCATAAATATGTCATTTGTTTTTGCAATGTTTGCTTGGTTATTTTGTACTTGATCTGCGTGCAAGTATAGAAAGTCTTCATACCAAATTTGGTGATCCTAGGTCGTAGCATCTCTGAGATCTCGTTGTTCACACGGACAGACAGACGGACATGGCTATATGGACTCAGCTTGTCGCCCTGATCACGAATATATATACTTTATAGGGTCTGCCACGCCTCCTAATGCCTGTTGCATACTTTTGTTTAACATACTTAATATTCCCCCGGGGTATACAAATTTGTGATTGTATTCTAATAATCGCTTTTGATTAAATTTTAGGCATCGATGTAAAAATACAAGTATATTAATGCAGTTTTGCATGGTATTTTGATTATAACAAAGAGGAAGAGAGGTCGAAAAATCACTTTAACACATACAAACAAATACACAATAATTAAATACTTTTACCTTATTCAAAAATATTTTAAGTGCATGTATAATTAAAATATATCATTCAGTCGTGGAGGTCCGACATTAAAATACCCAGAGAAGTATAGTGCGCCGCCTGCATGTGCTTGCGATTATAGTATTATTTAAATTATACACACTCGCACAATCAGAATACATTTTATAAGATCGTAATGAAAATTAGGTTTTATATTAATTTATATTGTAGCAAATCGTTACAATTAAAAATATATCATTCAGTCGAGAGATCCTGACAGTAGAATACCCTGAAGTAATAGAGAACGTCACTCAAATTTTATATTAAGAATATTTGTGTTTCGTATTTGTATTTAAAAGTCTAAGCAACAATGAGCACGTTATTTTAAAAATAACTAAATAAAAAACAATTCTAAATGTATAACAAAAATTAAAAAAAAAAAATTAAAGAATTTAAGCATGCTTTTACTGGGATTCGAGTCCAGGTCTCCCGTTTGACTGCGTGGAGGCAACTCTATCACTTGATAACTTGAAAGAGAGAAAGAGAGAGGGCAAAAACTCACAACAACAACAACACATTAAATTAAAGAAATAAATAATTGCTGATATCTTCCGTGTTTATTATCCGATCTTGATCCATTTTTATTTTAGTATTGTTCGTGCCGAAGCTCAAATATCTAGCTTGTTAAATGCCAGTGCTATCTTTTTTTTTTACTTTGTGGGCGAAGGGGGCGTGGCATCCAAAATTTGAAATGAACTTGATCTGCGTGCAAGTATAAGAAGTCTTCATACCAAATTTGGTGGTCCTGGGTCTTACCATCTCTGAGATCTTGTTACTTACACGGACAGACGGACAGAAGGACAGACGGACATGGCTATATCGACTCAGCTTGTCGCCCTGATCAAGAACATATATACTTTATGGGGTCTGCTACGCCTCCTTCTGTTACATAGCTTTTTTCTAAACAAACTTAATATAGGTATAATAACACTAAAGAGTCACAAAGATGCTTTGCAAAATTAAATAATCTGCAGCGGCGTAGTCAATAATGATCAAGAGGATGCATTCCCCTATGAACATTAATATTTCCTAATTAATATTGCTGGCTACGACTTTGCATTGGCACGTGTCAGAATAAGAACGCAAGAGCGAAGAAAGAGAGAAAAAGTGCAAAATGAGAGCAATAGAAAAATGAATCAATGCATGTGTGTATTGAATGCATTCGTATATGAAATAGATACCATTATATGTCCGATTGTGCGTATGTATGTAAATATGTGCGTGAAAAGAATGAATTGGAAAACCTACAAAAACAAGTGCCCTTTGTTGTTGTAAAAATATTGGCGTAATAAATATCTTTATATCTGTCATGTTTTTTATCCGATCTTGATCAAATTTTCACGATGCATACATATTCATTCAAGCCGAAGCTCAAGTATCTATCTTGATAATTACCAGAGTTAGGCATTGTGGGCGAAAGGAACATTGCATCAAAATTTTGAAATAAACTTGATCTGCGTGCAAGTAAAAGAAGCCTTCACACCAAATTTGGTGTTCCTAGGTCTTACTATCTCTGAGATCTTTTTACTTACACGGACAGACAGACGAACAGACGGACATGGCTATATCGACTCAGCTTGTCTCCGGATCAAGAATATATACACTTTATGGGGTCTGCCACGCCTCCTTCTGCCTGTTACATACTCTTATTTTTTTACCAACCCTACAGCGTATAAAAAGTGAACAAAGCCGTGCTATGAATTTATAACCACTTGCACATGAATCCGGACGCTTACCTTTGGCCGTTGCCGACTCTGAGCGTAGTGAATCCGAATCAGCTGACAAACTGCTTGACTCCAATTTGAGCCACATTTCTGTTTTATTTCTGTAAGATGTCGTCACATTGCACGATAATTTACGCCCCCAACGACTTAATATATATAATATATATTTATTTTATACAACCTTAATAGACTCTTCTGTATTTTTTAATATCAGAGTCTTAAAAAAAGTCATTATACTTACAAAAATCCAACTAAAAAACGTAGTACCACATAAATCCAATAGTTGGGAATGAATATAGAAATTAATGATATAATATTTCCAGATAATGTGGTATATATCAACACAGGTCTACGTCCAATGGAATCGCTAAGAAAGCCCCAGAAATATGAAGAACAAAATATTCCTGTTGAAATGAATTAATAAGCTTTACAGAAGTGAATGGATGTGTGGAATTCTGTAAAATTTATCAGCCTCCAAGCTTTTCAATCTTGCTAATATTTAATTTCCGCACTCTGAAACACGACAATGAGACTAACTTACCAATAAAACTGGCTGCACTCATAACGGCTTTATCCATTGAATTTGTTTCAAAATCACATTGTGACACAATTGTAATGTATGACATTCCCATTGTCTCATTAATGACCATCATAAGCAAAAGTCCTGACGCAAATAGAACTATCCATTGTACACGTCCAAATCCTTCACCAAAAAATACTCCATTATAATCATGACGATTTTTTAGTCTTCTATTGTTTCACATACCGATCAATTTAAGTACTTCCTCATATTCATGACCTGCACTCAAAGTTTTTTTTGTGGAGCCCACGGGCTTTGATTCGACATCTCGTAGGTTCATCACGCCACACATTACTTTACGGAAGCGACCTACTGTTATTACCAAAGCTGCTTCAAATTGGAACTGATGAGGCTTGATGTTCCTATTTTTCAAAACTTGCAAATGTTCACATTGGACAGGTAGAAAATTTGATAAAGATGGTTAAAGTTATAAGTGGAGAAAAAGAAACCTAGGGTTTGTTGTCAACATTGGAAGGTGGGTTATCAGTGCACAATAAAGATAAATAATTCTGGGGATGACATCTGTTTGATTTATCGAACAATAAATGAAACGCTACGTTTCACGCTTTTCGGTTTATAGAGCAAATAATGACTGACATTAATGTGTACATAATGTATGTACTTGAAAACAAGACTTGCCTAGATCTCAAGAACCAATGATTTAAAAGCGTAGTGCTAGTAAAATAATAATTGAAAATTATAATTAATTAGCACTGAATTTAAGAGGAAATTTAACTTTTTTTTTTAAATTTAGAAAAAATTGTATATACACTCTCTCAGTTTTAAAGCTATCTTGATGAAACTTGCTACAGGTCCGTCTTTTTGCTGCACGCAGTACGTATATCGGAACCGGCCGGATCGGATCACTTTATCATATGGCTGTCATAGGAACGATCGGTTTGAAATCATCATTTAGTATGAAAAACTTTTTTCTTTCTTAAGATATCTTAACGAAACTCACACAGTGTGTGTTTGATACAGTTATAGCAGCCATAAGTTCGATCGGTTCAAAATCAACTTTTAGTATGTAAAGCTTTTTTGTTTTTTTCAGCTATCTTAACCAAACTCACACATTGAGTGTTTGGCATAGTTTCAAACAGGCTGACCAAATTTGGTTCAAATCGGATTACTGTATCATAAAGCTGCCATATGACCGATCGGTACGAAATTAATATTTTGTAAAAAATTTGATGGCTTATCCAGGGCTCTGCAAGTTACCAAGTTAGCTTGCGCCATATTTTAATCTTTTTTAATGATAAAAAGTCAAGAACACATTTATTGCCTGTATTTTTATATGCGAGCTGATGGAAGAAAATAGAGACCAGATTTGAAATCAGCGACCTCAATTTAGAAAAAAAAACCTTCAATTCACTTCCAGACAAAATGGCTAAGTATTGGTTCTTTAATGAATTAATTATTTAATCGGCTGAAAGCATTGATTCATTGATGTTGCGAGCTTCAAAATGTATTTGCAGCATATGACACTGTTTCTCGCTCTTGATGAAGCTATAATCTAATTGCAGCAAAAACTTTAAAAAAGCGAGCAGCGAAAATTTAAATTCTCTATATTATTTAAAGTACTATTATTTGTAGTCCATTTGCAGGGAAAAAATTAAAATTTACATATTCCGCTTTCTTATAAAAAGGTCTGGCTATAGCTCTGAAAAGTGTTAACTATTTTCAATGCACATGTCTCGAGCGAAGCGAGCAGAGGGCCAGCCCCTAGTTTATATAAGTTAACAGTGCATTATTTCCCCCTTTACTCTCATCGCCCCCCGCGATGAGCTGCACGTTCCAAACGATGTCGCAATATCCGCTAGAGTTCAACGTTCTACTTCCCTCGTCGCCCCTCACGTCGAGTCAACATTCTAAGTGCCGTTGACTCGCCGAAACAGCGGCTACGCTGAGACAGCGGTCACCATATCCGCTGTTGCACAACACCAGCAAGTTCGGGGCCAGTAACGGCCCAATACTTGCGATCATTGACTGCAGCGCCAATACGGAACAACAAATTGCACTGTCTGTACAACGGCACAACATTTGCGATCAGCAATTGGCTGCATGGCAATACGGCGCAACGACAACAACACGGGATGGTCATATTGCACTGCCTGCAAGACGGGAACCGGCGCTGACGTCGACGCCAACATCAAGATGAGCAACGAGGTTTGCTGTAGAATAAGTCAGCTATGGGCAGACTCAATTTGGAGCTGAAGGCGACTTAAGCTAAATCTTGCATTAATTAATTCACACAAACTTAAATATTAAGTAATAAGTAATAAAAATTATAGCGTTAAACGAAATCCTTTGCTTCTGTACTTAATCTTGGAACTGGCCAGGAAGGAACCTTCATGAGAAGCTAGCTATTGAGGAAGGAATTCCCAGGATACCTAACAATGATTAGGTAATGTGGTCATTCCGTTATCATGGGGTAACGGAAAGACTTAACTGTCGCCTGAGCAGGGACCCGACTAACACTAGTTAAGGACCCCTATTGGATAAGTAAAAAAAAATGAAGTGAAAAGGTGAAAAACTCGTGCAGTGTGGAAAAAATTTAAAAAAAAAATAATTTTACAAATAAGTTGAAAGAATGTGTGCTGCTATGTGGCAAATCTCAAAATTCCAATCAATTCCTAAAACAAAAAAACGCATTAAGCTACCGTGGAGCAAGCTCGACAGTAGGAGACACTATACTTTTTAAGTGCAATGAGATCACTACAGATTGTTTCAGTTTCAAAAAATTCCCATAGATAGCGCCACTACGGAGATATCAGTTGATATTGCCTAACATTGTTAGTTGAATGACTTCCGCGTTTTTCATCCGATTTGGATGAAATTTGCAGGATAGGCTCAGACCATATTGTGTATTATACATACTAAAAATCACGGCGCTAGCTTCAAAGGTGCTCTTGTAATGCGACTTAAAAATTTTGTATTTTTATTTGCGGGGGCGGAGGGGGCGTGGCAAAAATCTAAAGCAAACACGTTCAATGCAAGATTTAGATGTATATACATGCCAAATTTGGTGTCTCTAGCTCTTATAGCCTCTGAGATCTAGGAACTCAAAAAAGGGACAGACAGACGGACAGACAGACAGACGGACATGGCTATATCGACTCGGCTGTTGATGCTGATCAAGAATATATATACTTTATGGGGTCTGCCACGCCTCCTTCTGCCTGTTACGCACATTTTTTTTTGCACAAACGTAATAGACCCATTTGTACTTTTTTAAAGTACAGGGTCTAAAAAAACTTTGACAAGGTTCGATACGACTTTGTCGGTGTTACTTTCGCAGATGAACGCCGTTAAAGACGATATCAAAAAATGCATTAAGCTACGGTGGAGCAAGCTCGACAGTAGGAGACCCTGTACTTTTTGATGGCAAAGCGATCACTACAGATTGTTTCAGTCTCAAAAAGTTTCCATAGATGGCGCCACTACGAAGATATCAGTTGATTTTGCCCGTAACATTGTGAGTTAAACAACTTCCGCGTTTATCATTCGATTTGGATGAAATTTGCAGAATAGGTTTGGACCAAAGTTTGTATTATACATACTAAAAATCAAGGCGCTAGCATCAAAGGTGCTCTTGTAATTCGACTTGGAAATTTTGTATTTTAATTTGTGGGGCCGGAAGGGATATAGATGTACATACATGCCAAATTTGGTGTCTCTAGCTCTTATAATCTCTGAGATCTAGGAACTCAAAAAAGAGACAGACAGACAGACAGACAGACGGACAGACGGACATGGCTATATCGACTCGGCTGTTGACGCTGGTCAAGAATATATATACTTTATAGGGTCTGTCACGCTTCCTTCTGCCTGTTACTCACATTTGCACAAACGTAATAGACCCATTTGTACTTTTTTAAAGTACAGGGTCTAAAAACTCAATGAAAAGGTAATCGCATTAGAAGGCGAGAAAAGTGGCCCAGTTGTCGCTCAACCTAAACCTTTGACACAGGCTCGCAATGAATACGGGCTGAAAGAAATAGCAAAATTGCCGGATTGTGTCAAGGAGTTGCAAGTCTTTGAGGGTGAGTTTGATAACTATGCTTCTTGGATCGGCATGGCCGAAGCGATTTTGAGGGATTATCAGGTGATCAAGGACAGGCCTCTTTACCGCTCTATAGTTCTCCACATAAGACAGAAGATAAGGGGAAACGCAGAAACGGCTCTCATTTCGTGCAACGTGGCTTATGACGACTGGTCCGAGATTAAATGCATACTAACTCTTCATTACGCTGATAAGCGTGATTTGCGTACTTTAGAGCACCAATTGGGTCAAATGACTCAAGGTGCAAAGACCGTAGATAGTTTTAATTCGGCAGTCAATAGCCACTTTACCCTTATAATACGTTCTAAAAAACGGTAAGTCCAGAGATGACTAATGTTTTGATAGAGTCCTATAGGGACAGAACATTGGATGTTTTTATTAGGGGCTTGAATGGGGATATTTCAAAATTATTAATCATTCGCGGCCCAAAAAATTTGCCAAAGGCGTTCAACATTTGCCTGGAGCTGCAGAGCGTGACTTCCAAGACTCACGTCTCTTACTCCAATAGGTTCCCATCCCCACATCAAGGTTTTCGCACTGTAGGCGCCCAGATATCCGTGGGGATTTCAACCAAAATTATCCTGCACCCAGCAACCAAATCGCAGTCGGGTATCACCATCAAGGGAACCCAGACGTAGGCAGAAATCCTTAACCTTCTCAAAGATATTCGGCCCCCCGGCCAGCAATCATAATGCAATCGAATCAGTCAGGAAATTCTTACCGTTCTAATCTTAGCGTACAGTGTCACGGTAATTTAAGTTTTAAACGCAGCCCTAGCACCTCCTCCAACCTTAACCCTTTCCGCAAGGCTCAAAGGCTATATCACATGAACGCGGTCCCACCTTTAATGGGCCCCGTTACGACCGGGATTGATGAAAAATCGAACAACGATATTTACTATGACGAGCCTTACCACGGTAGCTCAGCGAACTCACCGAACTACCCGTTGCAGGCTAATGCGAAACTCCGTTCTGAAGGTGAGTTCGCTAGCCCAGACGAGATAAATTATTATTATGACCGATGCCTCTCTAGCGTTCCATACATAGAGTATGGTGCCAAAGATGGGGCTAGGCTACAGTTTCTCATAGACATTGGGGCATATAAGAACTTTATTAGCCCCCAGATAGCCAAGGGTTGTACCCCCTTGTTCAAACTTTTCCATTTCCAGTCGGCAGCAGGAAAAATAGAAATAACTCACCAACTCACTGGCCCATTTTTCAGTCCCGTTACCTATTGGACTGAAGAATGGGCCAATTACGTTTTTTGTCCTTCCGGTGCTCAACGCCTTCCATGGCATTATTGGAGACGATACCATGAAGTCAATCAAGGCGATAATTGACAGGGAAAACAGGGAGGTAGAAAAATAAGTTGAGGAACTCTGGAGCGAGGGAATAGTTAGACCCTCAAAGAGCCCATGCAACTCCCCGGTATGGGTGGTTCCTAAAAAACCGAAGCCCAATGGAGAGAAACAATACAGAATGGTGATTGACTTCAAGCGCCTTAACGCTGTCACTATTTTTGATACTTACCCAATCCCTGATATAACGTCTACTTTGTCCAGCCTTGGAGAAGCGAAATTCTTTACGACCCTCGACCTAATGTCGAGATTCCATCAAATTCATATGAAAGAATCTGACATTCCCAAAACTGCATTTTCTTCCTTGAATTGCAAATACGAATTCCTTCGTCTACCATTCGGGTTAAAAAATGCCCCGGCTGTTTTCCAAAGAATGATCGACGATGTGTTGCGAGAATACATCGGCAAAATTTGCTATGTCTACATAGACGATATCATTGTCTTTAGTAAGGATTATGAGTCTCATTGGCATAATCTTGGTGCTGTATTTGAGAAACTAAAGAAGGCTAATCTGATAGTAAATCTAGAAAAGACCCAATTTCTGAGCACTCGAGTAGAGTTTCTGGGTTATGGAATACGCGCAGATGAAAAAAGGTAAAGACCATAAATGATATGCAGCCACCCACAAATGTAAAGGAACTTAAAAGTTACTTGGGAATGACCTCCTACTATAGGAAGTTTATTTGCGATTATGCAAAAATCGCCAAACCTCTGACGAACCTCACTAGAGGAGAACATTCTAAAGTCAAGGTATCTCAGTCCACGAAAATTCCAATCGTACTGGATGAGAAGGCCTGAAAGCCTTTAATGATTTAAAAACAATTCTTGCTTCTTCGGAAGTTTTGGCTTTCCCAGATTTTAATAAACCCTTTCACTTAACCCCCGACGCTTCAGATTAGGCCTTTGGGGCCGATCTTTCCCAGAGTGACAACGGTAAAGACCGACCAATTTCATTTATTTCAAGGTCTCTAAATGAAACGGAGGAAGGCTATGCCGTGAACGAAAAGGAGATGTTGGCGATAGTGTGGGCCTTAATATAATAATCTTCGATCCTACCTATATGGCGCTGGATCAATCAAGGTCTATACTGATCACCAACCACTAACGTTTTCATTAGGTAATAGAAACTATAACGCTAAATTGAAGCGTTGGAAATCGCGCATAGAAGAGTACAACTGTGAGTTGATCTACAAGCCAGGGAAGTCAAACGTAGTTGACGACGCCCGTTCCCGCATCGTATCGAATGTCAACTAAGATACGGCTACTATCTCAGCAACGGTGTCCGTTGCTACTGTTCATAGCGCCCTTCAAGACGCATCGGATTTAATTTCGCACGTCGAAGCCCCAATAAACGTATTTAGGAATCAGCTCATCATCGACCCCGAAAGACTGGAGTATTCCTCCGAAACGCCACACGCAGGCTATGTGCGCCATCTGATTCCAATAAATAGCGACTTAAGAAATAAATAAACGGTATCAAAATATCTGAGACATATTTACAATTCTTACAGACCTGTTGCCTAAAATCTTTTCAGGGTTATAAAATTCGTATAACCCAGAGGCTAGCAACAGACTTGAATGGTAAGGAAGAAATCTGTAAAGTAATAGGGAAAGAGCATTCAAGGGCTCACCGAAACCCCAATGAAATGAAATTATAAATCTTAGAGAGGTTCTATTTCCCTAAAATGGCCAGCCTTATTAAGTCACAGGTGTCTTCTTGTCAGGTTTGCAAAAAATGTAAATATAATAGACACCCGAACAAGACAGAACTCCAATTAACGCCAATCCCGCAAAACCCGTGCAAGATTCTGCATATTGTCCCTTTTGCGATTGAATATCATAAATTCTTGAGTTGCATAGACACATTTTCCAAATTCGCTAATCTTTTTTCGATCGATTTCAAGTCATCAATACGCTTGGGTGAGAAATTGACCGAAGTTCTCCATTACTTTACTGCGCCAAAAACAATGGTATCAGACAATGAAAGGGGCTTACTTTGCCCAACAGTGCTGAATTACTTGCAGTCCTTGGGAATAGCTGTATATTACACGCCACCCCAAAAAAGTGAGGTAAACGCTCAAATAGAAAGGTTTCACTCAACTTTCCTCGAGATTTATAGGTGTCTGAAAAACGACAACCCGAACCTTAAAGTAATGGAGCTGGTTTTCATAGCCGTAGATAGATATAATAACTCTGTCCATTCGGTCACGAATCATAAGCCAGTCGATATTTTTTTCGACAGGGCCTCCAGAATTAACTATCAAGGACTTACAAATTTCAAAAACAAACCCAAGAAGACATAAGAGGTTTGCTTAATTACAAGCAAAAAATGTCCACTGATATGTTTAACAAGAATAGGGCGAATAGGGCGTCAATTATAGCCAGGGGGAAACTGTTTATGTCTCGAATAAACAAATTAAAAGGAAAGACAAACAGCGTTTTAAAACAGAAGAAGTTAAGGAGGATGGTAGAGTGACAATCAAGTCCAAATCAGGAAAACTTATCCACAAATACCATTTGAAAAGTTAAAAATAAAAAACGCATTAAGCTACGGTGGAGCAAGCTCGACGGTAGGAGACCCAGTACTTTTTGAGTGTAATGCGATTACTACAGATTGTTTCAGTTTCAAAAAATTTCCATAGATGGCGCCACTTCAGAGATTGATTTTTCCCGTAACATTGTTAGTTCAATAATTTCCGCGTTTATCATCCGATTTGGACGAAATTTGCTGGATAGGTTGGAATTATAGTATGTATTATACGTACTAAAAATCAAGGAGCTAGCTTTAAAGGTGCTCTTGTAATTCGACTTGGAAATTTTGTATTTTAATTTGCGGGGCCGAGGGGGGCGTGGCAAAAATATAAAACAAACTCGTTCAATGCAAGATATAGATGTACATACATGCCGAATTTGGTGTCTCTAGCTCTTATAGTCTCTGAGATCTAGTTACTCAAAAAAGGGACAGACGGACAGACGGACAGACAGACAGACAGACAGACAGACAGACGGACATAGCTATATCGACTCGGCTTTTCATGCTGATCAAGAATATATATACTTTATGGGGTCTGCCACGCCTCCTTCTGCCTGTTACGCACATTTTTTTTCACAAACGTGGTAGACCCATTTGTACTTTTCTAAAGTACTGGGTCTAAAAAATCAGATAGTCTTAAAAACGTTTCACTAAACTTATTTTCTATAAAAAAAAATAAAAAAACAAAAAAAACACTAAAGTTACAAGATTAAACACTTATTAAAACAAAACAAAATGAAACAAAACAAACGAAAAAATTAAAAAATACACAAAAAAATCGAAATAAAAAAATAGGAAATAAGAATGAATTTTAAGATTAAAAAAAAAGACCTTTAGTACTAAGCAAATACAATAAGAACCACTAAGTAACAACTTTCTCCCAAGAATGGCGATCGTGCACGTCGCAACCGCCCTCCAGGAACGATCAGTTCGAAGTCAACGTTTAGTATGAACAACTTTTTTCATTCTTAAGATATCTTAACCAAACTCTCAGATTGTGTATTTGGTATAGTTTCAAGCAGCCTGACCAAATTTGGTGTAAATCGGATAACTATATCATATAGCTGTCATATGAACGATCGGTTCGAAGTCAACGTTTAGTATGAACAACTTTTTTCTTTCTTAAGATATCTTAACCAAACGCACACATTGTGTGTAACTAATTTTGTAAATAATCTGACGGCTTATACAAGGCACTGCAAGGGTATCCAAACTTTGGTGCGTCAAAGATAGCTTGCGCTATATCTATATTAATTAATAAAATTGGGAAACTGCTTTTCGTTTGGGTTCACAAGCCGGGATCCCCAGTGTGTGTGCTTGGCAGTGTAATCTCCTGCTGCTATGAAATAATCTCCTAGCGACTGCGGAAGATGAGCTCTTCCGTTATAGTGAAGCGAGGGGGCAGTACACGGTGGCTAAAGTAAGTTGGTTACCATTGTCCAGTCGTATATTAATTGATGTGGCCTGAAGGTAGTTTTTAGTAAACTCTTTATGGCAGCGATGCTTTCTACTTGCTATTTGGCGATTTGCCCTGTAGAATAAGTAGCCGCGTAATATAAAGTTATACTTGTTCGTTGGGTGTCTTTCTGATAGTAGCATAACGTCGATATATGTATTTGTCAAGAAGGAATTGAGCTAACTCAAGTTTATGCTGTGAAACACCATTAGCGTTCCACATATATATATACGTAGGGAAGCCATTGATTATTTGGATTGTTGCGATATCATCAATTATATTAGAAGGTTTTGGTTTCGCATTCTCGTCGCCCTGATCAAGAATCTATATACTTTATGGGCTCTGTCACGCCCCCTTCTGCCTGTTACATACTTTTATTTTTTTTAACAAATTAAAATTAAAAATTATTTTTTTTAACAGAGTATACAGAAATTTTTTTTCCTATGCGCACATTTGAGATACCCGACAGGAAATAATATGCTTTTATTTTCAATTTGAAAAAGCCGCCGCTTTGTTGGTGTGCAAGTGTGATTGCGAGGTACTTTTTTGGCGCGGTTTTTAGACCCTGTAATTTGAAAAAGTACAAAATGGTCTATATATATTCATATATCCATAAAGTATATATATTCTTGATCAGCATCAACAGTTGACCCGATATAGCTATATCCGTCTGTCTGTCACTTTTTGTGTCACCTAAATCTCAGAGACTATAAGAGCTAGAGACACCAAAATTGGCATGAAGATTCATCTATATCTCAAGTTTATCAAGCTTGTTTTAGATTTTTGCCACGCCCCTCCGCCCCCGGAAATCGATACACAAAATTTCGAAGGAAAATTACAAGAGCACCTTTA
The DNA here is from genome assembly GCA_037043535.1 of Drosophila putrida. Lineage (NCBI taxonomy): Eukaryota > Metazoa > Arthropoda > Insecta > Diptera > Drosophilidae > Drosophila > Drosophila putrida. The sequence goes on along the minus strand of JBAMBI010000670.1, from coordinate 114,556 downwards.
ATGTTAGCGTCTTTGTACATATAATAAACACCATGGTCCGAACCTATCCTGAAAATTTCATTTAAATCGGATGGTAAACGCAGGAGCTATTCAACTATCAATGTAACGGGCAAAATGAAGAAGAAGAGACGCTAGCTCCCCCTGTGCTTATCATATGAACCATCTTCGTAGTGGCGCCATCTATTGAAATTTAATAAACTGAAATAATCTATAGTAACCGCTTTGCACTCAAAAAGTACAGGGTCTCCTTCAGTCGAGCTCACTCCACCGTAGCTTCCTGGTTGCACATAAAACATTGCATTTCGAGGGACAAATTCGATGGTTTCTGGTTTTAAACTGGCTATGCGTTGGGATCGTATCTATCACTTTACCGCAATGCGGTAGAAAGACTGAATACGGTTGTCTGAAGTGCCAGGCGAACTGGCATCCCTCACCTTGCTTTCTCGATTACCACAACGGTATTCTTCTTGATCAGAAAAAGATTGGTAAGAATTAATAATCTATAAGCACCATGATTTTGAATTAATTGAGGTTTTTTCTCACTTCAAACTAAATTTTTGCTTATAATAAAAATTGTATTTTTAAAACACACAATGTGCTGTCGGGTATTTAGATACCCAATGTCACTACATAAGGTATGGAAGTAAGGTGTGTTGACACATCGCTATATATTTTTATCCATTGCATTAAGGACACTTCAAGATATCTCTTATGGGTGCGCGTTTTTCACCTTTCCCATTTTATTATATTTAGCAGCAATACTCAAAGAGAACAAAACTATTAGTTTTGTATTCTTATTGTTGTGCTATTCCTCTTTTCGATGCAATGCAATGCGATGCCCTGTGCTGGAATTTTTAAATTTTTTTTATGGGTATTTTAATACCCATTAGCATGAAATGGGTTAAGCTCGCCAGAATTTGTTCTGGACTCAAAATAATCTTCGTAAGCGTCGTGACTGGTTAAAACAGTTTTTATGGCCTTGATCCACTTGAAGTTGTCCCTTGGCTTAGCCAAACTCTCAGATTGTGTATTTGGTATAGTTTCAAGCAGCCTGACCAAATTTGGTGTAAATCGGATAACTATATCATATAGCTGTCATATGAACGATCGGTTCGAAGTCAACGTTTAGTATGAACAACTTTTTTCTTTCTTAAGATATCTTAACCAAACGCACACATTGTGTGTAACTAATTTTGTAAATAATCTGACGGCTTATACAAGGCACTGCAAGGGTATCCAAACTTTGGTGCGTCAAAGATAGCTTGCGCTATATCTATATTAATTAATAAAATTGGGAAACTGCTTTTCGTTTGGGTTCACAAGCCGGGATCCCCAGTGTGTGTGCTTGGCAGTGTAATCTCCTGCTGCTATGAAATAATCTCCTAGCGACTGCGGAAGATGAGCTCTTCTTCCGTTATAGTGAAGCGAGGGGGCAGTACACGGTGGCTAAAGTAAGTTGGTTACCATTGTCCAGTCGTATATTAATTGATGTGGCCTGAAGGTAGTTTTTAGTAAACTCTTTATGGCAGCGATGCTTTCTACTTGCTATTTGGCGATTTGCCCTGTAGAATAAGTAGCCGCGTAATATAAAGTTATACTTGTTCGTTGGGTGTCTTTCTGATAGTAGCATAACGTCGATATATGTATTTGTCAAGAAGGAATTGAGCTAACTCAAGTTTATGCTGTGAAACACCATTAGCGTTCCACATATATATATACGTAGGGAAGCCATTGATTATTTGGATTGTTGCGATATCATCAATTATATTAGAAGGTTTTGGTTTCGCATTCTCGTCGCCCTGATCAAGAATCTATATACTTTATGGGCTCTGTCACGCCCCCTTCTGCCTGTTACATACTTTTATTTTTTTTAACAAATTAAAATTAAAAATTATTTTTTTTAACAGAGTATACAGAAATTTTTTTTCCTATGCGCACATTTGAGATACCCGACAGGAAATAATATGCTTTTATTTTCAATTTGAAAAAGCCGCCGCTTTGTTGGTGTGCAAGTGTGATTGCGAGGTACTTTTTTGGCGCGGTTTTTAGACCCTGTAATTTGAAAAAGTACAAAATGGTCTATATATATTCATATATCCATAAAGTATATATATTCTTGATCAGCATCAACAGTTGACCCGATATAGCTATATCCGTCTGTCTGTCACTTTTTGTGTCACCTAAATCTCAGAGACTATAAGAGCTAGAGACACCAAAATTGGCATGAAGATTCATCTATATCTCAAGTTTATCAAGCTTGTTTTAGATTTTTGCCACGCCCCTCCGCCCCCGGAAATCGATACACAAAATTTCGAAGGAAAATTACAAGAGCACCTTTAATGTTAGCGTCTTTGTACATATAATAAACACCATGGTCCGAACCTATCCTGAAAATTTCATTTAAATCGGATGGTAAACGCAGGAGCTATTCAACTATCAATGTAACGGGCAAAATGAAGAAGAAGAGACGCTAGCTCCCCCTGTGCTTATCATATGAACCATCTTCGTAGTGGCGCCATCTATTGAAATTTAATAAACTGAAATAATCTATAGTAACCGCTTTGCACTCAAAAAGTACAGGGTCTCCTTCAGTCGAGCTCACTCCACCGTAGCTTCCTGGTCGCACATAAAACATTGCATTTCGAGGGACAAATTCGATGGTTTCTGGTTTTAAACTGGCTATGCGTTGGGATCGTATCTATCACTTTACCGCAATGCGGTAGAAAGACTGAATACGGTTGTCTGAAGTGCCAGGCGAACTGGCATCCCTCACCTTGCTTTCTCGATTACCACAACGGTATTCTTCTTGATCAGAAAAAGATTGGTAAGAATTAATAATCTATAAGCACCATGATTTTGAATTAATTGAGGTTTTTTCTCACTTCAAACTAAATTTTTGCTTATAATAAAAATTGTATTTTTAAAACACACAATGTGCTGTCGGGTATTTAGATACCCAATGTCACTACATAAGGTATGGAAGTAAGGTGTGTTGACACATCGCTATATATTTTTATCCATTGCATTAAGGACACTTCAAGATATCTCTTATGGGTGCGCGTTTTTCACCTTTCCCATTTTATTATATTTAGCAGCAATACTCAAAGAGAACAAAACTATTAGTTTTGTATTCTTATTGTTGTGCTATTCCTCTTTTCGATGCAATGCAATGCGATGCCCTGTGCTGGAATTTTTAAATTTTTTTTATGGGTATTTTAATACCCATTAGCATGAAATGGGTTAAGCTCGCCAGAATTTGTTCTGGACTCAAAATAATCTTCGTAAGCGTCGTGACTGGTTAAAACAGTTTTTATGGCCTTGATCCACTTGAAGTTGTCCCTTGGCTCTACTAATCGTGACCTTGTGTAATCTATGATCCAAAAGCACGACAAACGGCTCAAGGCATCCACTCTAAACTTGAACTGTTGCAGTGCTATGACCGATCTGGCAGCTCTTAAAAAGGCGATGCAATCAGTGACCACGCTAAATTGCTCTCCAAGAAGGTAGACTCTCCACTTCTTCATCACGTTGACTATCGCTAAAACTTCAAGCTCGTATGAACTGTACTTCTCTACAAGATTAAATTGCTGATCTTTCTGCACCAAAGGCGTACTTGCTTGCATATGTATGCACTTCGGTTTTGGCCAGCGGATCGAACAGCTTAATTTGATAATTTTGATAAATCGCCTCATATAAAGGGTGTTTTTTTGGAGGTATAAAAATAGAAATAAAACATAATTTGGCTTTATTGAAAGGATATTTTTATGCCATTAATGTTTAAATATGATTTCCGGCACATACGCGACGAATGTTGGCTTCCAAGTCCCCTTACGTTTGTAGTTTGTTGGCGTAGACGAGCGACTTCACATATCCCCAAAGAATAATCCAATGGTGTCAAATCCCAGGGTCTTGGATGCTAATTGACAGGCCTATTCCGGGAAATTAGGTGCTCGTCGAATGTTTCCTTCAATAAATCGATTGTGACGCGCGTTGTGTGGCATATAGCGCCGTCTTTTTAGAACCATATCTCACCCACATTCATGCCATCCAATTCGGGAACAAAAAAGGCGGTTATCATGGCTCTATACCGGTTTTTATTAACGGTAACTGACTCTCGAACATCATTTTGAAATAATTATGGCCCAATGACTCCACCAGCCCATAGAGTCAGTTTTTATATATGTAATGGCGTCTCAAGGGTCTCAAAACCAAAAATGAGCCACATCACTGAACAAAATTTTGCGATGAAAATCAGCTTTGAAATCAATCTCATTTTCGGCCCATACACCAAAATCACGACGCATTCGGTGCGCATTGTTCGACGTCTCTGCGGATAAGTATTATCACATAGAAAACGATGCATGGAAACCCGAATTATTTGCTCTGATGGACGATTATGTCGACCATAAAATGGACGGAGCTTGCGGTAAACCCTATCAGATAGTGATAGTTGTTAAATAGGAACACGTCATCTTCCAATATGATTTTCATGCTCACTGGAATCTCAATCGATTTCACTCACTTAAACTCTTTAACCAGCTGCTCTACCTTTAGCTTCTGCTCCGTATCCCGGTGATTCATGTCAATCATGTCTAACACAGGCGTTGCATCGACGATCTCTCTGACACACAATGCATTAAATGTGGATGAAAATTCTCGCTCTTAAGCCTTGAACTCAATTCCGTTTGAGCTGAACATTGGGGTGACGGATTGGAGCACATCGTTTCCCACAATCGCGGCCTACTCTAGCTCATGCTGCTTGGCTACGTGAAAGGTGACTGTAAAGCGTACACCATCTGCCTTAAGATCAACTTCGAAACATCTAATCGTAACCAGTTCTCCTTTGCCAATACCTCTCAGATGCTTAACTTCAGTTTAAAGCTTCAAGTCATCAAAACTTTTGAGAATGTCCTCTCTCATCAAACACACATCGCATCATCGCTATAAGAGTCTCACCTTCAGCTACTAGCTTTTTGAAGACTTAGCTAACGCACTAACTTTTATTGTGACCGATCGTGTTTTGTTGTGCTTTTAATTGATCTATTGTATCCCCTTCTGAATTTAAAGCTCTCCCGCCGATTGAGGGCTGCTATATCTTTTGGCTGCATGATATGGTTACCTAGTATCCTACATCTCCTCCCTCGATAAGGCGGTAAAAGTCGCTATTATGTGTTTTGAGGATTCCTCCTCGTGATCGCAGTAGCGGCAATTCCCGCCTGTCCTGTCAAAAGGCCTGTTGGATTCTGAGTCTATATTTCACTATAGTTATGAGTTGCTTAAAACGTTTAAGATCGTAGCTGCCTAAGAGACATTTGGCCTGTCGTAAATCCTGAGTCTTGACCCAGCACGATTGGTGCAAGTGTCTTTCTTTGTCTCTGAGAGATTACCGTATTGTGTGTTGCCCTATGCAACAAAACGGTTCGGGCCCTTTAAGGTGCACTTCTGCTCCTTTTCGTGCTAACCTGTCTGCTGCTTCATTCACAGCTATATCCTTATGACCTAGGATCCATCTAGGCGTAAGCTTGTTGTTTGATCCCAGCCGATCTAGCTTTCTGCGGACTTCCGGTACTACTTTTGATGTTAATTTTGTATTGCTAATTGCCTTCAGTGCCGCTTGACTATCGTAAAGGATGGCGATATCCCTATTCAGATAGTTACGTTTTAAGTTAAATTCTACACACCGTCCTATTGCACATACTTCGGCTAGAAAGATGCTGGTGTGAAGCTTAATGGGATGGACTTCTTTAAGAGCTGTCCATTTCTTTTTGCTACTCAGGATCTTCTGGAAGTTTCGCTCGAATCTGTATTTGGCTACCATTTCGTCCCTTGGTTGTACCAATAGAGGGAGTTCATCTGATAGCGTATCAGTATCCCTATGGCTGAGGATACAGTTACTACCAACATCTTCCATTGCCATCCTCAATAAGGTGGCCTTTCTTTGAAGTTCAATGAACGTATGGAGGGGGATGAGCTCCATTAGAACTTCAATGGCTATTTTCCGCCAGGTGTGCATTGCTCCTGTTATGCACACGCAGGCCTTTCTTTGCAAGTTCTGCAGTTGCTTCTGAACGGTAATGAGTTGCACTCTATCACCCCAGGCAATAGCCCCATAGGTGAGCATTTGGCTGACAACCATTAAGTAAAGCCATCTTATTATTGTCGGTGCTGTGCCCTATTATTTTCCGGCTATGCTGCGACATGTATAAAGTGCCCTAGAGCACTTTGATATGTGGGCCGAAGTTTAATTTACTGTCGAAGGTGACTCCTTGGTATTTTACCTCCTTGCTTACTGTTCTATGCTCCCTGAGAGCCCTATATGCCTTAGTCTCTGCAGTTTGTATCTTCTTGTAAAGGGACCGATGACTGTTTTGGCTGGATTGAGGTTAGGGCCTACCTCATTGCACCAGTCACTCGTCATCCTAAGCCTTAACCGAATGATGCAACAGAGGCTTTCTTCGTACTTGCCCCTCTATTGCTGTGACCTGTCTAGACCTTGCAGAGCGACAGCATCATGGGATGCATTGTCTAAGGCCCCATCTATATCTAGGACGGCACAGATGGCCTCCTTCTTGGTATCAACTGCATTTCGTAGAGTTCGGTGCAGTTAGTATCGGGCTGTCTCCGTGGACCTGCCTGCTCTAAAAGGGTGCTGCGTTGATTGCAGCGGTGCTAGTTTTAGCTGTGTGCTCCTTATTCTGTGGTCCACCAGCTCTACCAGCGTTTCTAACAATAACGATGTTAAGCTGATGGGTCTAAAGGACTTGGGGTTGGTGATATCTTTCTTCCCAGTCTCAGGGATGAATACTACCCTAGCTCTACTCCATGCACTCGGAATATGTCCTAATGCCAAGCTGCTGATCATTACCTTCCTAAGAATGGGTAGAAGTTTTCTGTAGGATGGCGGGTGATATGCCATCGAAGCCTGAAGACTTATAGGGCTGGAAAGTTCCAATTGCCCATTTCAGCCTATCCAGTGCGATTGTTGACTTGGCAATTGCCCAGTCCCCAGGTACTGGCCGGACTCGGTCTTCTGTTACACTATCTGCGTCTTCTCGTAAAGAAATACTTCCTGGCATGTGTGTTTCAAAAACTAATTCTAGCTTATCAATGTTACTACTTGTGAAGGTGTTGTCCCCACGTTTGAGAGCTAGATTTGGCTCTGGTGCTCTCTTCGATAATGCCCTATGCAACCGGGCACCCACTGTCGTGTTTCCTATGCTTTCGCAGAATTCACGATAGTTCTTCCACTTGGCCTTTCTGATCACCTTATTGTATGAAGGCAGGCTCTCGCATTACTGGTCCCATAACCCGTCCCTCTTTGCTATGTTAAAGAGTCGGCGGGGGGCGATTCGGAGCCTCTCCATGCTGTCAGACCACCAGGGGACATCTTTTACTTTGCGCGATTTTCCTATTGCGCATCTTATCTTAGAAGCGTTGATTATACTGCTGTTCAACGGTTTCAGGGACCGAGTAATGAGGGTGATGTCTAGGACTTCGTCCCTCACCCTGGTTACAATTGTCGGAGTGGTTCCGACATTGCCAATTTCAATTTTACTGTTTAGTTTAAATACTAAAAGGCACTCTCTTTTTTAGTTTGTGTCACTACTTTCCCATATATCATGGTGAGCGTTAGTGTCGCCCCCTATGAGGAGCGGTAACTTCTCCCGGCGGAAGTAGTTCACCAGTCTCACGATCTCGGGGGGTGGGTAAGGCCCATCACCTGCGAGGTAAGCCGATGCTACCACGGTTGTGTGGGCGGCTCCGATCGCCTGTATCGTCAAGGGGACACAGTCTCTGGTGAGAAATTCTGAATGAATGGTGTAGTTAATACATTTCCTGAGTTCTTGTCGGCGCAGTCAATGACCGACCCGGAAGTAGATGCCTGCAATCCCCATCCCGTCACGGATATCTCATCCATAATGGACTCCTCCAGCGCGGATAAATTTCGCAGGTAACACGGCCACCCTAACCTTCTTCGTGATCGTGGCATACGATGCACGATGCTCGGAGGGCGCTGTGGACGTAGGCTCCATTCTTAGAGCAGCTGCTGCCTGCGAAGTACTTGGACGCACGTCCAGTGTCTCCTCGCATGTTGCCGTCGCCGCAGCCTGTGGTGCCACTGCAGCCAGTGGAGTCGCGCACACTCACATCGGCGTGCCCGTAGGATGAGTCAGGGTACTGCTGGACCTCTTCGGGGCCGGTGTTGCTGCCTGTGTTGCACTTGGCTTGACCCTTGAGCCTCATGGGTTGCGCCTGTTCGGATCGTCCAGGCCGCCTGGCTGTCCTCTCGGTGGTAGTAGCGCGTCCTTCTTCTTTTGGTGCTGCTGTCCTTGTCACCTGTAAGCAGTAAGCATGGGACGCATCGTCGGGATGGTTCGGCCGTGCTCCCATGCAAGCTCGCTGGGACGAAATTCTGACGCGGGTAGAACCGGGTCTGTTGACGACCATTTTCATGGCCTTGCTTTACTCTTAGAGCACTTCTGCTTGCTTCATGGCTTCGTGAAGGATGGTCTACAACATTTGGCCGTTTTCTGTCAAGCGAGCGGTCTTCAAACTGTCTTGCGACACTCGCCGCTCGGAGATCCTGCGGAATTTTGTAATAATTGTTGTGCTTCATAAATTTGAGTCCCACGAGAAGCGAAACAAAGGAAAGGTCCACCCGAGCAGAGGCTCGCATGCCCGGGTAAGGCTGGTTAGAACAGGCAGTCGACACTTGCCTGAGCACACCGTTAGAGATTGAGTTATTTTTGAGCCCGGGCCCCCAGCCAGCCGGACACTCGGCACGGTCCGAATAACACACTTAGTTCGGCCCGGGATGAGATGTGGGATGTGATGGAGGTAAGTACTTGTGAGGAAGTCTAGAGGATGTGTGAGGCAGTTTTTTGAAGGCGGCAAAACAAACACCTTGTCGGTATAATGATCAGTATCATACCCGCTGTTTGTCCGGGGCTGTCTGTCCACGAGAGATATCGCTATTCAACAGCTAACCTTCTTGAGAGCAAGAAGGACGTTCGCTATCCGCAACCCGCGACCCGCCTGGTCGCCTCAGCTTAGCCCCCTCAGAATCATCTCACAAGTTCGTTAGACCAGGTAGCTTAAAACCAACCAATTCGTTTTAATTAATTATAGTTGTTGTTGGTTGGAACTTTTTAACACTCTCTTTTATTGCGTTCATACGGACTATCTACGTATTTCTAAATTCGCGAAATGAAAATTGGCCGCTGATTATACGGCACACGACCATTTCGCGTAATAAGTCAAACAGAACTGACAGACTTGAGAAAATTTTTAAAAATGCAAAGTCCGTTTTTAAACAGCTGTTTAGGGAAGAGTGTAAGTAATATAATGGGAGCTGGAAAATTGTTTCATCTGGATCGGCAAGAGCGCAATGCGAAATTAGTTTCAAATGAAATGGAAAGGAGGCACAGCCGCGTAATGGATCTAGTACAGGCAAAGCAAAATTTAATGGTGGAATGTCTGATGATGCTGATGCAGTTTTCATTTGCTCGGAGCTCTTGAGCATATTTTTGGCTTTCAATGCATCTGAATTTCCTTTGTAAATGCTGTTGTTGAGTTTTGTTTTTCCATCCAGCTTCTTAAGATGTTGTCCTCCTTAAGAAGTCCCAGGAAATCACTCACTTCACTCTCAGTCCATAACGCTCTTATATTTTTTAATTCCATTTTTCTATTTAATTAATTAAATGGGCTTTTACTTTTCTCTTTATGATATATTATTTTTAGTATAGCCACACACTTAAAAAAAACGATAAGTTGACTGCGCCTTATTACATGCATTTTGGCTGAATTCATAAACTTTCGTGTATAGCTCAAATACATGTAATAGTGTTTATACACGCATTTTTCAAAGAAATACGTGAAATGTTTTCACTTTAACACTTTAACGTTTGTTCTTAACTAACGCTCTCTTAGTTTTGCTTTCTTAGTATCTGCTTCTCTCTGTGCAGTGAAATTTAATCCGTTATATTTGTTTGTCATTTGTATACCAGCAAGTTTCGCAAGTTATTGCCTGTTGCATTAAGGCTCGTAGGAAAGCAAGTGGAGGAGGGCTGGCTTGGTAATGGCCCATGTACGAAGCGCATGGCTGTTTTTTACGACTGAAGGACAGGGTCCCATGTTAGTCCCCTGTATGCCCGACGACTGACGGCCGAAAAAGCTTTAAGATTTATTGAAATGCTATTAGCCAGAATTTTTTATTAATTTAGCTATCTCAGCCCAGGAAATTCTAACAGCACTGTCAGCTAGTATTATATGAAATGCTTATATTTGAAGTTCAATTGCAGGGAAAATTTGAACTTACGTTTCCCGCTTTCTCATTCGAAATCACATGAGTTTCGACCACATTTCTCCTCAATTTTTCGCGAGCGATGCGAGCACTAGAGGGCCTGCCCCTGCTTATATTAAGTACTATTTTTATTGTTTTTTTCAAATTGCAGGGAAAAATTAAATTTACGTTTCCCGCTTTCTCATAAGAATTGAGATTTCAGCGAGAGTAGCGAGCCGGGAGTTGACGAGCGAAGTGAGCAAGGGACTAGCCCCTTTAGTGTACATATATATAACTAATCCTAATTCACTGAGTCATCACGCTCTAGGTCAAACGGTTAAAATGGGAATAGCAGTGTACTTCTGGTACACTGTGTTGCCAAAAAGATAAATAAACCCACGATTTGCTGTTTAATTAATTTTAATCGCTGAGAACATGTCTTGCACGCTTTTTCGTTGAGGTAAGAGAGAGCACGATTCCTCTTCATCACGAGGTCGAAAAAACTAATCGCGTGCTTATATGGAGGCCAGCCAAAATACCGACTCACAAATGATCGTTCGATAAATCGCACTAGCGTCACCACTGACTTGGGCCAGAACTTTTCCAGTTCACGCTAAGTGACCTACAATATAAATGTCGATAATTAGTGGGTGGAGCAATGTTTTGGCAAGACTTTTATCCATATGCAATTCGTTCATATGCTTTCAAAGTTTATTCAGGCGCTGGAGACAACTTGTAGACAATGTCAACCATATTCTCTATTTTGACCATATCTACACATCGCTTGGTTTAATTGTGACCTTCGGAGCCGTGGTCTTCGTAGCTTAAGGACCGTGCAAATTGTCGGCTGAAGTTAATATTGCCACGAAAAATTTTATTCGTGGTTATTCCGAAGAGTTTGTTGGTTCTGCTTTCGGTGTGAATATCTCTCCCTTTTAATGACGTGGCACAAAAACAGTGCGTTTATTATCGTCCTACGTGGGATCTTAACCATTCTTATTACGAGACATGAACACTCAACTCCAGAAAGTTGCCCAATGGGATCGGAAAAACAAAGAAAATAACAAGATTAAAACGCTAATGATAATTAAAGAATATAATCGGCATATGGGCGGTGTGGAATTAATGGACGGACTTATTGAACATATGAAAATCAGGAAGTGGACAAATCGCAATTTTTATAAATCATTGGATATGGCCATGGTAAATGCGTATGTACTTTGCCACCGCCTTGTAAACTGCCCGACTTCCGGAGTGAAGTGCCTGAATCGATGTGTTTATTTGGATCGGTTCAGTCCGGTCGTCGAGGTTGCCCAACATCACTGTCTGCATCAATAACACCCTCAATTTAGTAGCGCGTCTTCCTAACCACGAATGTTTGATATGATCAGATTGGTCATTAGTGTAAGATTTTAGACCGATCTAGCAAGTTGCAAATAGTTTCCTTAAACTAAAATAACTAAAAAAATTTTTCAAAAATATTTTTGCTTATATTTTTTATGATCGATCGATACAATGCTTTAAAGGCAATCACATAGTGTACTCTTCTGTTGGCAGTCTTTGAGTATTCCTTACAAAATGTTTGGTGCTTCTAGGTCTTACCATCTCTGAGATGCTTTCGTTCATACGGATGGACAGACGGACATGGCTATATCGACTCAGTTTGTCGCCCAGTTACATACTTTTTTTTAACAAGCTTAATATACCCCCAGGGTGTAATAAAAAACTAAATTTTAATTGTACAGCAAAAATTTCAAAAATACATAAGTTAAGAATATAAGCGGGCTATTACTGGGACTCAAACCAAGATCTCCCGTCTGCCTACTCGGCCCCTCTACTTATATGCATATGTACATATATATGTATGTGTAATGAGCAAGCCAAAACGAGCAACAACAAACACATTAAGTTAAAGAATTAAATAAGAGTGACGAAGAGAGGGTGAAAACTCACAGCAACAAAAACAATTTGAATTAAAATATCAAATAATTGCGTATATCTTCAGTGATCATGCTCCCTGTCGCGACAAAAGCGCGTCCTCGATGAGGCTTCCTTATCTTACATCGAAGAACAAAGCGATCATTGAAGTAAACAATCGAGTACGTCGGAAAATAAAATCTTTGAATCTACAGCGAGAAAAGCGAAAAGTAAAGTTTCTCGGATTATAAATAAAATTCAAGTTACTGCGAGCAAAGCACCAAGTCAAGTCTCTCAAAAAAGTAAAATATAACTCAAGTAACAACAAGCTTCGTTAAAAATGAAATAAAATTTATTTAAGTAAAAGCGACAATTTAAATATCTGCGCGACAAGTATTCAGTCTCCGTTGTCCAAGTCCAAGTCCAGTCCAGCTAATTAACCAATATATATTATATTTAGAGTCTTTCCGTGCAGTTTCCCAAGTTCGTGGTCAACGATTTAAATTTGTAGCTATCCTGTCCGGTCAAATTTTCTTGCGAACCACTTGGGTGTGCCCCGTGCCACACCATGGTCACTGTCAGCTGGGTATATCTCCGACGTAAGGAGAAACTGACAATGACAGCGCAGCTCGGACTCGACACGCAAAGCACAGTGTCAGAGCTTAGGAGTCGCCTGGCTCAGTTCATCTCCCAATGCGAACACGGTGAGCATGTGACCTAACGGTTGGAGGAGCTGGAGCAACAATACATTAACGTCCCAGAGTCCGAGCATAGTGAACAATAGACCAAGCCTCAAACATCAAAAGTTTGTGCCGCTAAGACAAATTCAATAAATGAATATTGAAAAGCTTGCGAAGAGCCTGTTAATTTATTAAGGCAATTGAAAGCGGAAAGTCAAGAATAAACGTCAATATATCAAACGAGAAAATACAGTGAAAAGTGAGTGTGTGTTTATGAAATGTCATTTTGAGGTTGGGAATAGTTATGCTCCTACACCTCTGGTGACCATTTCTTGCATTTTCGTCAAGTTTGGCCAGGCCGGTGGACACTGGAAACATTCCACAAACGAGACCCCAGGTCAGACCATCTCTCTTCATTTCAAATTTTGTGTTTCTAGCTCTTATTGTCTCTGAGTTCTAGGTGACACAAAAAGGGACAGACAGACAGACTGACTGACAGACATGGCTATATCGACTCGGCTGTTGATGCTGATCAGGAATATATATACTTTATGGGGTCTTCACGCCTCCTTCTGCCTGTTACGCACATTTTTTTTTTGCACTTTGTACTTTTTTTAAGGGTCTGAAAAAAGAAATATAATACTAGACAGCCCTCGTTATATATATATAAATCGGTCGATAACTAGTTAAAGCTGTCCTCGAATTAAGCTAATTCAGCTAACCAAGGGACCAACAGATAACGGCTCACCTGTTGTTTCTTTGGATAACATCCCCTCAGTACGCAGCCCACCTGTTCTTACATTGGGTAACACCGACCTGGACCAGCTCCGTATAAACAGGGTAAAAGAAGCATCATCCTAGGAGCTATCAACGGAGACGATAGACAGATATTGGGGGCATTCAGCAGAAAATTTAATCAGTAATCGCTACTTTAACGCTAGTAATCAGTACCTTCTAAATGACTTGATTCCTCTTTTAACAAATCAGTCTCTAGCCAGTCAGAATATGTGACAACTCTTTTAATAAACAGCTGTTCGCTACCGCGTTCTTTATATTTTTTTTTATCAAAATGTGGTCACACTTTTCACAAGCCTAATAAATAACTATAAATTCACATAAATGATACAACTTTAAATAATTTACATTGCAGAAAACGAAAAAAGGTGGAAAAGAAGTTCGGTAAAGCAGTTGCTGGACCTTTACCGCTCAAATCGGTAAAGCTTCCGTGCTCCAAAAATTAAAGCTAACTTTGGCGCGTCAAAGTTTGGATACCCTTGCAGAGCTCTGCATAAGCCGTCCGATTTCTTACAAAATTTGTTAGATGTTGATTTCGAGCCGATCGTTCATATGATAGCTATATGATATAGTAATCCGATTTGTACAAAATTTGGTCAGGCTGTTTGAAACTATATAAAATACCGTATTTGTGAGTTTGGTTCAGGTATCTTTAAAAACAAGTTTTTCATACTAAATGTTGATTTTGAACCGATCGTTCCTATGGCCGCTATATGATATAGTGATCCGATCCGGGCGGCTTCTACATATGTACTGCGTGCAGCAAAAAGGCGGATCTGTACCAAGTTTCATCAAGATAACTTCGAAACTGAGAGACTAGTTTGCATAGAAACAGACAGACGGACATGACTTTATCGACTCAGCTCGTCGCCCTGATTAAGAATATATATTTTTTATGGGGTATAGTATATGAGGAGCATTTTGAGACGATGGAGGAAATTTTCGAAAATGACCGCACCGTAAATGTGTGCACCGTTCTGTCATCATTTGTTTCAGAAGCTGAAAATGAAGAGCAGCAGAATATGCATTTAAATGACGATAAATTGCTTGTGAACGACGTGTGTCCCGAACGTCATGGAATGGAATTGCCAAGTACCTCCGCTGCTGCAAGCATTTTTGGTATCTAGACGTCAGCCGGTCAATTCGCTCAAATAGCACTCCTTCAACAGCAGCTACAAAAAAGACCAAATCAAGTTTGCAGCGCCAGCGCTACAATCAAAACAAACAGATTTTGAATGAGGGCAAGGAGCGTCTTGCTGACCTGCGTTATATTAAGGAGTTAATGGGCGAATCAAACGAGATCCAATTACGCAGAAATGATCTTTTTGAAAGATACATGAATGCAATTTCTAAAACTAAATAAATAAATCTAAAAAAATTGTTGTTTTTCAATTTAATGCATACATATGTTTTTATTTTTAAGGCAATTTATAAAATGTTGTTAATACTACTATATCTAGTTTCCGTGATGCTTCTGATGACCTTAAAAAATATTCTAACCCTTCTGAATTCTGGTATTCTAAGTGGTCTGCTTACATCGCCCTCATCTCCATTGGTTAATATGAAATTAAGCAGCATACAGCAAGCACTTAAAATTAACGTAGCCGCCTGGGGCTTCGGTACGTCTATATACTTTAGTTTCCTGAATTTGCCTTTGAGTGTCCCAACCGCACGCTCGATAACTGACCGTATTCCAGAAAATTTAATATTGTAATTGGTGTGTGCTGCCGTGAGGTGTCCGTTGTAACGATGTGGTGCTAATAAATTGACGCTCAAAGGGTAAGCAAAGTCGCCTATTAATAGCGCTGCAGTCATCTTGGCATACAAAGGACTTAGTTTCAGTACCCGCACCTCATGCATTCTTCCTGGCTGTCCAATGAATACGTCAATAAACTTTCGAGTATCTTCACATACGCCTTGTAGGATGATTGACTGGACTTGTTTCCTGTTGTAATAGTCGACAGCATTTTTAATTGTTTGCTTTATTTGAATGTGACATCCATCTATAGCTCCTCCAATAATATTCCTCGCGACTTTTCCTCAAATATTGCTGCGATTGTTGCTTGCAGTGCTTCAGTTGGCCATTTAACAAATTGTGGCATCAATTTTGACAAGATGTCCACGATAAAATAAAAAATTATATGCCCTGAACTTATTGGAATATTAAATCGGTCGCCCACCGATATAAACGTTTCCTGTTTGCTTAATAGCCAAATTGTGAACATCAGTTTCTTCTCCATGGACACATGTGCCATAGGTTCCTTTTGCGCATTAAGTTGGATTCTAAATAACAAGTATTCAGATATTAGATTGTACAAGGTTTATTGGAATTTATAAACTTACCAGACATGCTCTCTAAATTGGTGCGATCCATACGATGGAATGGTTTTATCAAAGAAAAGTTGAGCCCGAACGCGCCCTTACACTTTTTTATGCGCCTCCATGTTGACTTCGAGTAGCTCTCACAATTATGCACAACGCGTTAAATTCGTTTTCATTTTCTAAGAAAACTGTACCAAGAACGTTTGCATTCATTTTAACAAAGTTATTTGTTTAAGCTAAGAACAGACAGGCAGAACATAAACAACTGTTTGTCTTAAGTATCAGTAATCAGTATCACACTGTCTAAATTAGATAATATTACCGTAGAACCAGGCATTATCAGGAATAGTGTTTTCATTTAATTTTTTAAAATCGATTACTAAATGATTTTTTTGAGTTTCATCTTCATTAATACCCTTTTTTTCTACTACCCATACCGGGGCATTATAAGGACTTCTACTGGACCTAATAAATTCTTCATTTAACATCCCATTTATTTCCTGATTACCGAAATGGTTAACCGAATGATGATAAGGATATTGCCTACTATAAATTGCATTCTCATTTAATGTTCTTATCTGTCCTCTTATATCTGTTCTGAAAGGAAGAGATGTTTGAATCTGCGAATGCTTTGTTTGTATTGCCTGAACTACTTGTTGTTCAAAAATATTTAAATCATTTGTTTCATTACCCAAATGATTAACAATACAAAAAGAATCACTTGTCGTAGAGGACACAGATAACTTCCGGTGTCGACATTTTTAGACCCTGTACTTTAAAAAAGTACAAATGGGTCTATTACGTTTGTGCAAAAAAAATGTGCCTAACAGGCAGAAGGAGGCGTGGCAGACCCCATAAAGTATATATATTCTTGATCAGCATCAACAGACGAGTCGATATAGCCATGTCCGTCAGTCTGTCTGTCCGTCTGTCCCTTTTTTGAGTAGCTAGATCTCAGAGACTATAAGAGCTAGAGACACCAAATTTGGCATGTACGTACATCTATATGTTGCATTGAACGAGCTTTTGCCACGCCCCCCTCCACCCCCACAAATTAAAATACAAAATTTCCAAGTCGAATTACAAGAGCACCTTTGATGCTAGCCCCTTGATTTACGTATAATACAGACTATGGTCTGAACTTATCCTGCAAATTTCATTCAAATCGGATGATAAACGCGGAAGTTATTCAACTAACAATGTTACGGCCAAAATCAACTGATATCTTCGTAGTGGCGCCATCTATGTAAACTTTTTGACATTGAAACAATCTATATTGATCGCTTTGCACTCAAAAAGTACAGGGTCTCCTACTGTCGATCTTGCTCCACCGTAGCTTAATGCATTTTTTTAACTTCAATATTAATTTTGAGTTCTACGACTTTTTATTTGGGTAAACTATCCTTTTGTTGTGTTTTATAAACACGTTCGGGCGTCCATTAACCAATTCGAGAACGCGAATTGGAAAAATATACTTATTTTATGGATGCTTAATGCCTTCGGCTTTATTGATATCAAACTTAGAACTAAAGTACAATATTGAACTTATGCTGCAAGTCAGCCATGTCCGTCTGTCCGTCTATCCCTTGTTTGAGTATTTAGCATGTATGTTCATCTATATCTTGCATTGAACGAGTTTGTTTTAATTTTTTGACACGTCCCCCGCAGCCATCGCAAATTAAAATAAGAGATTTCGAAGTCGAATTAAAGAGCACCTTTGTATATGTATGTATGTATAATACACACTATGGTCTGAAAATATCCTGCAAATTTCACCCAAATCGGTTGATAAACGACGAAGTTAATCAACTAACAATGTTACGGGCAAAATCAACTGATTTCTTCGTAGTGGCGCCATCTATGAAAATTTTTTGACATTGAAACAATCTATATTGATCGCTTTGCACTCAAAAAGTACAGGATCTCCTGCTGTCGAGCTTGCTACACCGTAGCTTAATGCATTTTTTAATTCAACAAAAATTTTCATACAATAATTTATTTTTATTATTTATTAGTAAATTAATACTGAAAAGAGATAGTCTAGAGGTCCAATTTTCAAGCTCTTTTTCAAGCATTTGGGGCCGTATGTCGGCAATAAAGCCACGAATGTTGGCTTCCAAGTCCCCTAACGTTTGTGGTTTGTTGGCGTAGAATAGCGGCTTCAAATATCCCCAAAGAAAATAATCCAATAGTGTCAAATCACTCGATCTTGGTGGTCAATTGACAGGTTCATTCCGCATAGTTATGCGCTCGTCGAGTGTTTCCTTCAATAAATCGATGTGACGTGCGCTGTGTGGCATATAGCGCCGTCTTGTTGAAACCATATCACATCCACATTCCTTCCATCCACTTTGGGAGCAAAATAGTAGGTTGCCATGGATCTCCATTAACAATAACTGAGTCTTCAGCACCATTTCGGAGAAGTATGGCCCAATGACTCCACCAGCCCATAGAGCACACCAAAAAGCTAGTTTTTGTGAAAGTAATGACGTCTCAAGAGTCTTATGTGGATTATCTTCACTGCAAATGGTTGTTCACGTAACCATTCAACCAAAAAAAAACATCATAAAATTTTTGCAAAATTTTGAAACTTAAACTTTACAGACTGAATTATTATTTTGGAAATAAATTTGCACGATTTTCAACCGTTGTTCTTTTGTGAACCTGTTAATTATAAAATGGCAAGCCAAACTTTACATAAATGACATTAGAGTTGTCAGATTTGACAAAAAAAAAATTCAGCTATATCTCTACTCGAAAAACCAACCTCTGAAAGAAACACACTTTACATGTGTCGTGCCGGCGATCACTGGATATGCAACCCAGCAAAGTTATGGCGGTTTGTAACGGTGGTTGTTGTAGATTTTGTTGTAGTGTAGTGTCATGGTTGCATGGTCATCAAGTAATCACTTAATTGTAACCAAGTAGTAACATTGTCGAAGGTAAATTGTCGCACGTCAAGAAATGCGCTACTGTCGCTAACCCAATTATGGTTGTTGGCAATCAAAAAACTTTTGCAATGAATCTCCAATAACCAGTAACCAAGCAAGTGCAAACTAACCAAAAACTTTTGAATAAAGATACATTCGGTCAATTAACGATAAAGCAGCAGTAATCTTGCAGTAGTAGAGCTCATTTAACGAATTTAGCTGCCAACCGCTAGTGTAGATTGTTTCCTATTGTCACTTCACATTTCTCCCCGAGATTTTAGCGAGCCGGGGTTGGCGAGCGAAGCGAACAGGTGGAAATAACACTTTATCGCATTCGAAACTCTCGCAACGAACTAAATAATCACAAAGATGCGTGGGAAAATTGACAAATCAGCAGCGGCGTAGCCAATAATGATCAAGAGGATGCATTCCTCTATGAACATTAAAATTTCCAAGTTAAAATTGCTCACTACGCCTTTGTATTGGCACGTGGCAAAATGAGAGTGCGAGAGCGAAGAATGACAGAACAAGTGCAAAATGAGAGCAATAGAGAAATGAATCAATGCATGTGTGTATGTAAATATGTGCGTGAAAAGAATGAATTGGAAAATCAACAAAACAGGCGCCCTTTGTTGTTGTACAAATATTGGCGTAATAAATATCTTTATATCTTCCGTGTTTATAATCCGATCTTGATCAAATTTTCACGATGCATCCATATGCAAATCTCTATCTTGATAATTACCAAAGTTAGGCATTGTGGGCGAAGGTGGCGTGGCATCAAAATTTTGAAATAAACTTGATCTGCGTGCAAGTATAAGAAGTCTTGATAACAAACTTGGTGTTTCTAAGTCTGTTACATACTTTTTTTTAACAAACTTAATATACCCTCAGGGTATACAAATTAAAGAATTTAAGCATGCTTTTACTGGTATTCGAACCACGATCTCCCGTCTGCCTACGTGGCACCTCTACCACTTGAAAACCTAAAAGATAGAGAAGGCGAAAACTCACAGCAACAACACATTAAATTTAATAGTTAAATAATTCCGATCTTAATCAAATTTTCACGATGCATCCATATTTATTCAAGTATTGTTCGTGCCGAAGCTAAAGTCTCTAGCTTTTTAATTACCAGTGTTATGCATTTTTCTTTCTTGGCGAAGGGGGCGTGGTATCCAAAATTTGAAATAAACTGGATCTGCGTGCAAATATAAGAAGTCCTCACACCAAATTTGGTGCTTCTAGGTCTTGCCATCTCTGAGATCCTTTCGTTCATACGGACGGACAGACGGACCAACGGACAGACGGACTGGCTGCCACGACTCCTTCTGTCCGTTACATACTTTAACATTTTGAACTAAGTTAATATACCCACAGGGTATAAATACTGTTATTTTTAGTGGGGAAAATAAAAATCAAAAATGCAATAAGCTACAGTGGAGCAAGCTCGACAGTAGGAGACCCTGTGCTTCTGGAAAAGAGAAAAAAGTGCAAAGAAGCCAACCGACTATCTGATTGCCGTCAATTAAAAATAATCTTAAGTGCAACGCGTTCACAAATGATTGTTCTAAAACAGATAGCGCCACTATCAGTTGATATTTTATTTTTAGACTCTGTACCTTAAAAAAGGATCCGTAACAGGCAGAAGAAGGCGTATCAGACCATTTATCCCCCTTACGGGTAAAACAGTCTGTCGATTTGATTTCGGTAAAGGAAATCAGAAGCAGTTGCATGAGTGACCCGTTTTGCACTCTGATTTGATTTTGCATCAAAGCTTTAAATCCAAAATAAATACAACGATCTCCGTATTGCAGCAGAAACAGCAGAGTGAAGACAAATATATAGTGTGGTGTAATATTCTTCGCGGAGAACAGTCATACAGTAATCAAATTGAGAGCAAAACAAAGACAAACCGAAAAAGTTTTACAATTGCAAATAAACAACTTTTTAATCTGTTGTGAAACTTTTCTTTTGTGGCATGCTTACTTGGCGCGCCAAAGTTTTATACCCTTGCATAACTCTGCAAAAGCCTTTCGATATTTTAAAAAAATTTGTTAGATGTTGATTTGTGCTATATTTTTCTTAAAACTGTATTAACTATTAAGATCGGTGCAACAATATAGGAGCTAGAATTTTTTATTTGTAGAAAATTAGCTGATACCCGTCAGCTTTAATATACATCGTCCGAAGCGAACACAATAAAATGGGTTCCTAGTATGGAGTATTTTGGTTAGGGTAAAAAAAAAATATATGAATAAGTTCATCATTCGTCAGCCGATTTTTAGACCCTGTACTTTAAAAAAGTACAAAAGGGTCTATTAGGTTTGTGCAAAATATGTGCGTAACGGGCAGAAGGCAGACCCCATAATGTGGATATATTCTTGATCAGCATCAGCAGCCGAGTCGTCCTATGTCCTAGATCGGTCTTTTCTTGGCGTGTGCCGTCGCTGGCTTTCGTGGAGGCCGTACTTTTGGCACGCTGGGCGACAAAAGAGAGGCTCGGCTAACAGGCGTCGGCAGAAGTTGCCAAAGAAATAGACAAATGAAGCGCAAGAAAATGTGCATGCATTCGATTCGCTGAGAACCACGGAGCCACGCAAACGTACGCCGAAGCAACCGAAACAAAGCCCTTGGACAACGAAATAATAATATATATATACATTAAATAATATATATTAATAAAATGCATATTAAACCAAACGATTAATCAATAAAGACAAAAAAACCATTACAACGAGGTGAGCGATACATCAGTGACATATTCAGGGTGGGAGTTGAAACGCAAAAAGGAACTAAAATGAAAATTTGCCAAAACGTATGTGTGCGGCCACACAAGTGATCCAGTAGTGAAACCAGTAACTGATACTGCACACATTCCTAATTTCGGAACAATCGCTGTGGTTTTACCCCAATCGTTTTGGTATTACGGATATTCCACAACGATATCGTCCCAGCCGTTTTGGTTTTTGACCACAGCTGTCACGAAATCTTGAGAAGCCTATACGAGCAGTGTAAAGATTAGTATCTGGTCTTCATCGGCACACACGCGGATATACGTATGCGCTTACATAGGTTCTTTTGGAATACTCGCAGAGATTCACCGTAAACCAGAGTACCCAGCGCCGAACGTGGTGGAGAACTTATATAGCAGTGTAAGTACATGTGCGTGTGTATGTGTATATGTCATTAGAAAATAGCCCAGTAGAACAGCCGGCAGGTGACACCGTGGAAATCGAACGTCTTGTTCCGACCGCTTTGGTTTCACCACAGTCGTGACTGGATTTCGATTGCTCTGTCTAGGATCGCGTCCCAGCCGCTTTGGATTTTGACCACAGCTGTGACGTAATCCTAGATATCAGTCATAGGCCGGGCAGATCGCTGTGCCTTACAAAAGTCTTAAACTCATGTGAAGCAGAATTCTGGCATATACGCAGGCATACGCATAAACTTGCACACCCAGTAGTCTCAGTGTCCGAACGTTCCAAAACAAACACACACCTAAACCAGCAAACATAGCATTGTGATTAAGAAATCACACTCCTCACTATCAGTAGTTCCGGAAACTTTAAGAAATTTTCTGTAAAGTGACCCTGGCTGGACTGAGATATGTACTCCAGCCTGAGAAACTTCCTTACAAAGTGTCAACTAGATCTCAGAGACTATAAGAGCTAGAGACTCCAAATTTGGCATGTAGGTTCATCTAAATCTCACATTGATCAAGTTTGCTTTCGATTTTTTGCAACGCCCCCCTCCGCCCCTGGAAATCAAAATACAAAATTTCGAAGTCGGATTACAAGAGCACCTTCAATGCTAGCGCTTTAATTTTTGGTATGTACAATTTATACTATAGTCCGAACCTCTCCGGCATCCGAATCGGATAATAAAATCTACTGATATCTTCGTAGTGGCGCCATCATCTATGTATGTACATTTTTTGAAATTTAAACAATCTATAGTAAATGCCTTGCACTCAAAAAGTACAAGGTCTCCTACTGGAGATAAAAAAACTGACAGATGAAACATTAGATAGTGTTTACACGGCTATGTGTAAACACATGCACATTTTATTTAAAGGGGATGCCCGAGATTGGTACTGGAGATACCACAAACAGGTGAACCAAATTGTTTGGTGTGATATTTGCGCTTCTTTGCGTCAATATTATAAAGACTATCGTTCTGCTTTTATGAGTATGGAGTTGATACGATCCAGAAAACAAAAGCTAGGAGAACCTTTCTTTTCATGTTATGAGAATGTGGCTTCAATGATCGATAAAGCTGCTATCTCAGTACACGAAGAAGAGCTTATAAAAATGTTGAAAAAAACCTTGCCGCCAGAAACATGGCTGAAGCTACTCTATCAGCCTGTTCATTCGTTAGGTCATTTGCATCGTCTGGATCATAACATATGAGCGAAAATCTTACGTACGAGCTTAGCTGTCGTGGTGATCAGATACATAAATCAAAAACATAAATCGTCAAGTATACGCTCTGGAGGACACGAATTTTAAGCGGAACGAAGACCCACAAGCTGAAGCAGAGCTTGCAGCCTTTCGCATTGCTCAGGCTAAGTGCTGGAACTGCATTGAGACAGAACACATTTGGAAGGATTGTCTAGCTGAACGTCGAATTTTTTGCAATGGTTGTGGCAAGCCAAATACCTACTTTCCGCAATGTAAAAAGTGTCTGGAAAACAGCCGGAAAACCGTCATCCGGAAGCAACCAACAACAGCCGGCTGCCCCGAAAACATAACCCATTCTCAGATTTTTGGTAATCAGACAGAATTGCCGTCTGCTACTGAGCATGTACCGTTGAAGCAGGAGTCGCTGTCTGAGCCATCTGAATATGTGCCTCTTCGCTTGCGTCCTTATGATGAACGTTTGGAAAATTATAAAATAGTTTGGAATCGTATCTTAAGTGACGTAGCGTATAACATTAGTAAGCGTACGTTAGGATTAAATTCCCAATTTGAGAAAGTTAAGCAAAAGCACAAGTTATTAGTTTCTACCATTCTTAACTAGTCTTCTGATTTGCGCAGCTATGAGAAAGTGTCGTTCTTGGAATACACAGAGGTTGGTTTGTTAGACACCGGATCAAACGTTAGTTGTATTGGCTCAACACTGGCTGCAAAAGACTTCTCAAGATATCCTGCCGGAGGCGAAAGTCAAAAGATTGTTGGAGTTCCGAACTTAGAAATTACTTATAACAAAATGACTTTGCCCATGCAACTATAAATCATCCCTGCCATTACTCAGATGAAAGCTTAATCCGCACGACATTGATTAAGCACCATATCGATGAAGGAGATGCTAAGCCTGACTTGAAAGATGCCTATTGGCAGATTCAGCTTAGTTCTTAATGCAAGCATTTAACTGCTTTTACCGTCCCTTGTCGCCCGTGTTGTCGCTGTTGTTGTTGTGAGTTTTCGCCCCTCTCTTTCTCTCTTTCAAGTTATCAAGTGGTAGAGGTGCCACGTAGACAGACGGGAGATCTGGGTTCGAATCCCAGTAAAAGCATGTTTAAATTCTTAAATTTTTGTTTTTAATTTTTGTTATACATTTAAAAATTTTTTTTTTGTTTAGAAGAAAATTTGTGTGGCGTTCTCTACTACCCCAGAGTGTGCTACTGTTGGGATCTCCCGACTGAATGATATGTTTGTACATGTAATATACGAATCTGTGACTCCTTGGATCTTTGCTGTTTGATGCTTTGCTTTGCTTTGATGAGTAGATGAACTCAGCTACAAAGAAACGTGGAATAATTTACAGTGTTAACCAGAACGATGCTGAAGATTACAAGTAAATGTTTATTTTACTGCATATAAGGTAGTCAATATCTGCTTTCACATGTTCATATGTGTAGATAAGTAGATAAACAAGTTTTGTTCGTAACAAATGAGCACATTTGTTATTGTAACGCAGTTGATAAATATAGAGCGAGCCAAAGTTTGGATACCCTTGCAGAGGCCTGCATAAGTCGACAGATTGCTTAAAAAGTTTGTTAGATGTTGAATTCGATCTGATTCTTCCCATGTCAATTTTGGTAAGGATGTATGAAAGAGTATCAAACACACAATCTCTTTTGATTGTTTGGTTTGGTAGATATATCTTGAAAATCAAAACAGTTTTTCAATATTAATGTTGATTCCGTACCGATCATTTCTATTGCAGCTATAAGATATAGTGTTCCGATTCGGCCGGTTCCGGCATACATATGTACTGCGTGCAGCAAAAAGAATGATAGACTACTTTGCATAGAAACAGACAGACAGACGGATATGGCTATATCAACTCAGCTCGTTGCTCTGATCAAACTTACTTACAAACTTCGTAACAAAATTATAATATCCTCTGCAAGGGTATTAAAAGCACGTTGTTGAATTGCATTAGACAACGTTATTTGAGACTTCTTATATGAACAAGATAAAGTTATCATGTTTATACCCGGGGGTATATTAAGTTTGTTTAAAAAAAAAGTATGTAACAGGCAAAAGAAGGCGTGGCAGACTCCATAAAATATATAGATTCTTGATCAGGGTGACAAGCTGAGTCGATAAAACCATGTCCGTCGGTCCGTCTGTCTGTCCGTGTGAGCAACGAGATTACAGAGATGGTAAGACCTAGAAGCACCAAATTTGGTGTGAAGATTTCTTATTTTTGCACGCAGATAAATTTTATTTCAAATTTTGGATACCACGCCCCCTTCGCAAACATAGTAAAAAGAAGGATAGCATTGGCAATTAACCAGCTTCGGCAAGAACAATACTTGAATAAATATGGATGCATCGTGAAAATTTGATCAAGATCGGATAATAAGCGCGGATGATATTTGCAATTATTTAATTCTTTAATTTAATGTGTTGCTCTTGTGAGTTTTCGCCCCCTCTCTTTCAAATTTTCAAGTGGTAGAGGTGCCACGTAGGCCGACGGGAGATCGTGGTTCGAATCCCAGTTAATGCATGCTTACATTTTTTTTTTAATTTTTGTTATATATTTTAAATTTATTTTTTATGTTTAGAAGAAAATTTATTTGGCGCTCTCTACTACCCCAGGGTATTCTACTGTCGGCCTCTCCCGACTGAATCATATTTTTACACCCTGAGGGGTATATTAAGTTTGTTAAAAAAAAAAAGTATGTAACAGGCAGAAGGAGGCGTGGCAGACCCCATAAAGTATATATATTCTTGATCAGGGCGAGAAGCTGAGTCGATATAGCCATGTCCGTCTGTCCGTCTGTCCGTGTGAACAACGAGATCTCAGAGATGGTAAGACCTAGAAGCACCAAATTTGGTATGAAGACTCCTTGTACTTGCACGCAGATCAAGTTTATTTCAAATTTTGGATGCCACGCCCCCTTCGCCCACAAAGTGACAAAAAGCAGGATAGCACTGGCAATTAATAAGCTAGAGATTTGAGCTTCGGCAGGAACAATACTTGTACTGAAATGGATGCATCGTGAAAATTTGATTAAGATCGGATAATAAACACGGAAGATATCCGCAATTATTTAATTCTTTAATTTAATGTGTTGTTGTTGCTATGAGTTTACGTTCTCTCTTATCTGCTCATTCGTTGAAGCACTTACTTATACATATATACATATGCATGAAAGCGCGCGCTGTGTTAGAGTGAGTTTTCGTCCTCTCTCCCTCTCTCTTTCAATAGAGCTGATAGCTGAGCTGATAGAGCTGCCACCTTGATAGACGGGACATCATGGTTCGAGTCCCAGTTAAAACATGCTTAAATTCTTCAATTTTTAGACCCAGTACTTTAAAAAAGTACAAATGGGTCTATTACGTTTGTGCAAAAAAAAATGTGCGTAACAGGCAGAAGGAGGCGTGGCAGACCCCATAAAGTATATATATTCTTGATCAGCATCAACAGCCGAGTCGATATAGCCATGTCCGTCTGTCCGTCTGTCCGTCTGTCTGTCCCTTTTTTGAGTTCCTAGATCTCAGAGACTATAAGAGCTAGAGACACCAAATTTGGCATGTAGGTTCATCTATATCTTGCATTGAACGAGTTTGTTTTATATTTTTGCCACGCCCCCCTCCGCCCCCGGAAATCAAAATACAAAATTTCAAAGTCAAATTAAAAGAGCCCATTTAATGCCAGCGTTTTCATTTTTGGTACACATATTATTCACTATTGTCCAAATCTGTCCTAAAAATTTCATCCTGATCGGACCGAAAACAGACAGTATACAAATGTTTGAAATTTTCAAATTTAAACACCTGGCTCTTATATACTAAAAGAGTTAGAGGCGCCAAACTTGGTAAGTTGGCTCATCTATATCGTGCCCAAATCAAGTTGGCCTTAGAATTTCGCCACGCCTCCCACCGGGCCCGAAAATTCCAAAATTAAATTTAAAATTGAGAATTCACATTTTAAAGGCGAATAACAAGAGGGGGATCAATGCTAGCGTCTTAAGTTTTAGTAACATATAATAAACATAATAGTCTGAATATGTCCTGAAAGTTTCATCCCGATCGGTCAATAATTAATCAACAAACAAAATAAGTCACTTTGGCAACTGAGTCTATCTTGTCATGGCAGAAAATAGTGACAAAAGAAAAAAATATTGTGATTAAATTATATATTGACTTTTATCACCACATTATAACCTTCTACAATGGCTCACATTGTAGAGCGACTGCATTTCGCGTGATCAGTCAAAAGTTGAGAGTTCAACTGCCGTTGGTTACATTTTCTTTTCTAGTTTTATTTTATTTTTATTAATTGTCCCATTATTTTATTATATTTGTAAAGCATTTTCAAAATCTTTTATCATTAATAGTGTTAATAGGAATTTTATTCTAAAATTGAATATTGCTTATTAGACCCAGTACTTTAAAAAAGTACAAATGGGTCTATTACGTTTGTGCAAAAAAAATGTGCGTAACAGGCAGAAGGAGGCGTGGCAGACCCCATAAAGTATATATATTCTTGATCAGCATCAATAGCCGAGTCGATATAGCCATGTCCGTCTGTCCGTCTGTTCGTCTGTCCCTTTTTTGACTAACTAGATCTCAGAGACTATAAGAGCTAGAGACACCAAATTTGGCATGTATGTAAATCTATATCTTGCATTGAACGAGTTTGTTTTATATTTTTGCCACGCCCCCCTCCGCCCCCGCAAATCAAAATACAAAATTTTCAAGTCGAATTACAAGAGCACCTTTAATGCTAGCGCCTTGATTTTTGGTATGTATAATACGGACTATAGTTCCAACCTATCCAGCAAATTTCGTCCAAATCGGATGATAAACGCGGAAGTTATTCAACTAACAATGTTACGGGCAAAATCAATCTCTGAAGTGGCGCCATCTATGGAAATTTTTCTAATAATCTGTAGTAATCACATTACACTCAAAAAGTGCTGGGTCTCCTACTGTCGAGCTTGCTCCACCGTAGCTTAATGCATTTTAACTATTTTCAAAACTTTTTCAGACTAGTCAAAAATTAAATAACTCCGTATATTCTTATTTTATAATAGATTCAAGATTAGATAGATTTATAACACTAGTTAACATAAGCCAAAAATTTTTTTTTAATTTTTGTTATACATTAAAAATAGTTTTTTAAGTTTTTATTTAGTTATTTTGAAAATAACGTGCTCATTGTTGCTAAGACTTTTAAATACAAAACAGACAGCACAAATACGAAACACAAATATAATTAATAGAAAATTTGAGTGGCGTTCTCTACTACCTCAGGGTATTCTACTGTCGGGATCTCTCGACTGAATGATATATTTTTTAATCTTAGCATTGTTAAGAATTAAATTCTTTATGACGTTATAAACATATAGGTTCTTGAACTCTTATTTATAACTTTTAATCATAGATCGGTAAGAATTGGGCTTTAGTTTACCGTTTATTATAGTCATGATCCTTTCTCACAGTATATAGTATGCTTATAAGATAACAATTTAAGTGTGAAAATAAGCACAGAAAGTTTTGCAATGCAGAAAAATTTCAACAAACTCTTTGGCTTTTAATGAAACTATTTTTTGTTTGTTTAAGGTTTAACTAGTTAGACAGCTACTGTAACAGAGTAATATACCCAATATACAGCGCATATGTATACACGATTCACGTACATATGTACATATTTGAATGCGTACTGTGTGACGCACAAGGTGAGTGGAACCATTTTGGATATGAACTGAACTATATTTGAAAGGAACGAAAGGGATTATCATTCGATTGTAAATTTTCAGAATAGGTTCAGACAAAAAAGTATATTATATATCTATATATATCTATACATATAAAACACTTTATCCTGACTGACTGACTCACCACGCTGTGGACCAAAAGGTTTAAGATATCGGGCTGAGCACAACATAGCTGAGACATAATTATCGTGCAAAAACAACGGGAATTTTTTGATATTCCCAGGGGTTAAAATCGGGGGTCAAAGGTCAAAATTGCTTAGTATGAAACTTTTGATAGTTTTTTGAGCTATCTTAACCAAACTCAAAGATTATGTAATTCTTCTTTATTGTTCCATTCTGTAAAAATTTGCTAAAGATCAATATCATATGGCTGCCATAGGAACCATTTAATGCAAATTAATATATGGTATGAAGAGCTTTGTTGTTTTTTGAGCTATCTCAACCAAACTTGCAGATTATGTGTTTCTTATTTATTGTTACATTCTGTGAAAATTTGAAAGTCAAGATCGGATGACTATATCATGTAGCTTCCATAGAAACAGTTGCAAAAAAAAAGAAAATATCAAAGCAACTGTTATTAAAAATTCAAGAATATGTATGTTAATTTACGTAAGTTTAATTACATAAAAATCGAAAAACAAAAAATTATTGGATTACACTCCATTTTTAGACCCTGTACTTTAAAAAAGTACAAATGGATCTATTACGTTTGTGCAAAAAAAAATGTGCGTAACAGGTCGAAGGAGGCGTGGCAGACCCCATAAAGTATATATATTCTGTATCAGCGTCAACAGCCGAATTGATATAGCCATGTCCGTCTGTCTGTCCCTTTCTGTGTCACCTAGATCTCAGAAACTATAAGAGCTAGAGACACCAAAATTGGCATGTAGATTCAATTATATCTCAAGTTGATCAAGTTTGTTTTAGATTTTTGCCACGCCCCCCTCCGCCCCCAGGAATCGAAATACAAAATTTCGAAGTCAAATTACAAGAGCACCTTTAATGATAGTATCTTGATTTTTGTACATATAATATATAATATAAAATATATAACTATAGTCCAAGACTATCCTGAAAATTTCATTCAAACCGGATGGTAAACGCGGAAACTATTCAGCTAACAATGTTACGGGCAAAAGGAAGAAGAAGAGACGCTAGCGCCCTCTGTGCTTCTATTGCATCTATTGAATTTATTGAAATTGAAACAATCAAAAGTACAGGGTATCCTACTGTCGATCTTGCTTCACCAAAGCTTACTGCATTTTTGTGTATTGCTGATATTTAAAATTCAAGAATTTTTATACGCTAAGGGTATATTAAGTTTAATAAAAAAAAAAGTATGTAACAGGCAGAAGGAGGCGTGGCAGACACCATAAAGTATATATATTCTTGATCAGGGCGAGAAGCTGAGACGATATAGCCATGTCCGTCTGTCCGTCCGTGAAAGTAAATAGATCTCAGAGATGGTAATACCTAGAAGCAGCAAATTTGGTATGAAGACTTCTTATACTTGCACGCAGATCCAGTTTATTTAAAATTTTGGATACCACGCCCCCTTCGAGCACAAAGTAAACAAAAGGATAGCACTGGCAATTATCAAGCTAGAGAAATGTGCCAAGGATGCATTGTGAAATTTTATCAAGATCGGATAATAAGCACGGAAGATATTCGCAATTATTTAATTCTTTAGCATATATATATATATACATATGCATGACAGCGCGCGCTGTTTTAGAGTGAGTATTTGCCCTCTCTCCCTCTCTCTTTCAAGTACAGTGGTAGAGGTTCCACGTAGGTAGACAGGAGATCATGGTTTGAGTCCCAGTAAAAGCATGCTTAAATTCTTTAATTTTTTTTTTATTTTTGTTATACATTTAAAAATTGTTTTTTAAGTTTTTATTTAGTTGTTTTGAAAATAACGGGCTCATTGTTGCTAAGACTTTTAAATACAAAACAGACAGCACAAATACGAAACACAAGTATAGTTAATAGAAAATTTGAGTGCCGTTCTCTACTACCTCAGGGTATTCTACTGTCGGGCTCTCCCAACTGAATGATATATTTTTATACCCAGGGGGGTATATTAAATTTGTTAAAAAAATAAAAGTATGTAACAGGCAGAAGGAGGCGTGGCAGACCCCATAAAGTATATATATTCTTGATCAGGGAAACAAGCTGAGTCGATATAGCCATGTCCGTCTGTCCGTCTGTCCGTCCGTATGAACAACGAGATCTCAGAGATGGTAAGACCTAGAAGCCCCAAATTTGGTGTGAAGACTTCTTATACTTGCACGCAGATCAAGTTTATTTTAAATTTTGGATGCCACGCCCCCTTCGCCCACAATTATCACAAATCCATAACACTAGTTATAATCAAGCTAGAGATTTGAGCTTCGGTATGAACAATACTTGGATAAATGAATGCATCGTGAAAGTTTCATCAAGATCGGATAATAAACACGGAAGATATAAAGATATTTATTACGCCAATATTATTGTTGTTGTTGGGGCGCTTGTTGTTGTTGGTTTGCAAAGAGTCAAAGCAGACAACAAAAATACGTTACGCTTTACACGCACATATTTACATACATACGCACAATCTTACATGTATTGGTATCTATTTCACATATGAAGGCATGCAAAGCACAGTGCTGTGCATTTGGCTAAACACCCATAGGCTTAACCATAGCTAGAATTTTAGCTAATAGCATTTCATTAGATGTTATATCTATTGCAATTTCAAATTAGCTAGATCTACCTACAAAATAGCAAACAAGGCAGCACTGAAACACAATGCATTGCTCTTTTGCTCTCATTTAGGACTTGTTTGCGTACATTGGCTGCGAAATCGCGTGCGTCAGTTTTGGAATCGTTTTCCAAGTCGCTCGCGTCTTTTGCGACTCGTACGTTGGCTGCGAAATCGCGATCGTTTGTTTTGGTAGCGTTATCCAAGTCGCTCGCGTTTTTTGCGACTCACACCGATTACAATTAATATCTAAATCTGTGAGTTTTCCTAAAAATAATTTATTTATATTAATAAGTAAAATTCTTAATATTAATAATAATTAATTATTAAAATTTTTTATAATATTTATTACTAAAATTTTTAATAATTAATTGTTTTTAAATACAAAACAGACAGCACAAATACGAAACAGAAATATAAATTATAGAAAATAGAAAATTTGTGTGGCGTTCTCTACTACCCCTGGGTATTCTACAGTCGGGCACTCCCGACTGAACGATAACTCGTTATTTGTGTATTGGGCATTACATATTTTCGGCATAGCACAACAACATACTACAAATCAAATTTAAAATAGTCACTATGAATACTGAACATTTAAACATAGATGGCGCAAAGAAGCCGCATTCTATAGTTCCTATGATAGGAGACAGATCTTGTCTTTTTAGGTCAATTTCCTTTGCTTTAAATTTCACACAAGAAAATTCGGGAAATATACGACTGAAAATAGTAAGATATGTGGTTTGCCATTGGGATGACTTATGTCTATTTTCCACAAACTCGAATGGAGATAATTTTGAAAGGTCCGCAGAATATGAGAGACAAATTATGCAAGTTAATACATATGGTACACTGTCTGAGGTTAAAGCAATGAATGAAAATTTTGTTATGCCCTTAAATGAAACAGTTAAACTTCCTTCATTGAAAGTTTTACCCGAGCCAAGTGGTTGTTTTGAGAACGAAAAAATGCATTAAGCTACGGTGGAACGAGCTCGACAGTAGAAGACCCTGTACTTTTTGAGTGCAAAGCGGTCAAGATAGATTATTTTTGCTTATTAAATTTCAATAGATGGCGCCACTACGTAGATGATTCTAATGATAAACACAGAGGGCGCTAACGTCTCTTCTTCCTTTTGCCCGTAACATTGTTAGTCGAATAACTTCCACGGTTATTTGCCGATTTGAATGAAATTTAGAGGATAGGTTTGGACCATAGAGTACATACTATAGTACCAAGAATCAATACGCTAGCATTAAAGGTGCTCTTGTAATTTGACTTTAAAATTTTGTATTTCGACAAACTTAAAACAAATTTGATCAATGGGAGAGATAGATGAACCTACTTGCCGAATGTATATAATTTTGGAGATCTAGGTGACACATACGGACAGACGGACGGACGGATTGAAAGACAGACAGACATGTTGATCAAGAATATATATACTTTATGGGGTCCTCCTGTTATGCCTGTTACGCACATTTGCACAAACGTAATAGACCCTTTTGTACTTTTTTAAAGTACAGGGTTTTAAAAATGAAACTTACATATCAGTGAATTACATACTTTTTGTTTGTAAAAAATGTTTCGATTTTTGTTTGATTTTTTAAAAAAGAACGTTGGTGCGCCACCTCAGGATGGGCTCCACATATAAAAAATGAATTTTTTATTACCGCCAGGGCAAACACCTCAGGATCGTCATGATATTATTGCTCGGGTATTTTACTTGAAAGTTAAAGCATCAATGTCTTTTTTGATAAAAGGCGCTCTGCTTGCTGAGGTTAAATGCAACATGTATATAATAAAGTGGCAAAATCGTGGTCCTCCCCATGTACATCTATTGCTTTGGTTGCAAAGCAAGATTATGGCAGAGCAAATTGATCATATTATAGTTTTATGCAGAAATTTCCGATCCAAAAAGGGATCCTCTTCTATATGATATTGTAAAATCGAATATGATTCATGGACCTTACGATGCAATGAGTCAAAAGTCGCCATGTTCAAACAAAGGAAAATGAACATAAAATTTTCCAAGAAAATATCTTAAAAAGCTACTATTACTGAACATTATGGTTATCCTCAATATCGGCGAATAATTCCAAGTGAAAATGGGTTTACTGCTAATGGTTAAGGTAAAATTATTGTTAATCGCGTTCTGTCACGCACATTTAAAGCACAAACATATGTAGAATACTGTAGCTCGGTAAAGTGTATTAAATATGTTTGCAAGTATATAAATAAGGGCAGTGACCAAGCGTCATGTACAATTAAAAATTATAAAGAGGATTAGAAAAATGAAACTCAGTTGTATGAAAATGGTCGATATATAATCAGTTCAGAAGTAGTATGGAGAATTCTGGAATTTTCTATACATGAACGGTTTCCCGCTGTCTTTCAATTAAGTGTGCACTTGGAAATCGCTATCAATTTGAGGATAAGATCATCAATCCGACATTAACAGATTTTTTTGAGGCTTGCAAAGTTGACCCATTCGCAAAAACACTTCTCTATGTTGAAGTGCCGTCTTATGGAATAACAAGTTGCTTAAACGAAGGAAGCTAGAAGCTGATGTTCTTAATTTTCCGGGAATTAAAATAGATAGATGCTTGGGTAAACGCCCCATTAGCACTGAGTTCTTTCACTTAAGGTTTTTGCTTCATGATGTGAGGGGTCCAACTAAATTCGAGGAATTGAAAACTTTAAATGGAGTTACTTATAACACATTTCTATTAGCGTGCAAGGCTTAAGGCTTTCTCGAAGACGAAAAGCACTGGGACTCTACCATGGAGGAAACTGCTGTTTGTCAAAGCCCAAATAAATTTAGAGAACTTTCTGTAATAATATTAGTATTTTGCCAAATATCTGACGTTGTATGTCTGTGAAATAAGTACAAAGAAATCCTCTCAGAAGATATTTTGTACGCAATAAAATTGATAGGAAACCTCAACATAGATTCTGATACTTTGGACAGAATTTATAATAAATATCTCATCAGAATTGAAGATATGGTATTATCAATAAGAGGTGAAGGTTTAAAAAATGCATTAAGCTACGGTGGAGCAAGCTCAACAGTAGGAGACCCTTTACTTTTTGAGTGCAAAGCGATCACTACAGATTGTTTAAGTTTCAAAAAACTTCCATAGATGGCGCCACTACGAAGATATCAGTTGATTTTTCCCGTAATTTTGTTAGTAGAATAACTTCCGCGTTTTTCATCCGATTTAAATGATAGGTTCGGACCATAGTCTGCATTATACATACTAAAAATAAAGACGCTAGCATCAAAGGCGCTCTGGTAATTCAACTTGGAAATTTTGTATTTTAATTTGCGGGGCGTAGATGGGCGTGGCACAAATCTAAAACAAACTCGTTCAATGCAAGATATAGATGTACATACATGCCAAGTTTGGTGTCTTAGCTCTTATAGTCTCTGAGATCTAATTACTCAAAAAAGGGACAGACACACAGACGGACATGGCTATATCGACTCGGCTGTTGATGCTGATCAAGAATGGCAAACCCCATAAAGTATATATATTCTTGGTCGGGGCGACAAGCTAAGTCGATATAGACATGTCCGTCTCTCCGTCTGTCCGTCCATGTAAGTAACAAGATCTTAGAGATGGTAAGACCTAGGAACACCAAATTTGGTATGAAGACGCAGATCAACTTTATTTCAAATTTTGGATGCCACGCCTCCCAAGCTAATGACCGGAGCGTGAAAATTTAATCAAGATCGGATACTAAACACTGAAGATATAAGATATTTATTACGCCAAAGACGTAGTCAGCAATTTTAACTAGGAAATTTTAATGTTCATAGAGGAATGCATCCTCTATATCATTATTGGCTACGCCGCTGCAGATTTTTCAATTTTCCCACGCATCTTTGTGATTATTTAGCTCATTGCAAGAGTGTCGAATGCGCTGGAGTGTTATTTTAATTGTAACGATTTGCTTCAATATAAATTAATATAAAACGTAATTTTCATTACGATCTTATAAATTTATTCTGATTGTGCGTGTGTGTATAATTAAAATAAAAATATAATCGCAAGCAAATTCGTTCGTCGAACTATACTTCCCAGGGTATTTTACTGTCAGGCCCTCTCAACAATAAACATTTTCCGCTTTCTTATAAAAAAAAAATATATCATTCAGTCGGGAGAGCCCGACAGTAGAATACCCTGAGGTAGTAGAGAACGCCACTCAAATTTTCTATTAATTATATTTGTGTTTCGTATTTGTGCTGTCTGATTTGTATTTAAAAGTCTTAGCAACAATGAGCACGTTATTTTCAAAACAACTAAATAAAAACTGAAAAAACAATTTTTAAATGTATAACAAAAATTAAAAAAAAAAAATCTAAGAATTTAAGCATGTTTTTACTGGGACTCGAACCATGATGTTCCGTCTATCAAGGTGGCAGCTCTATCACTCTACTTGAAAGAGAGAGGGAGAGAGGACGAAAACTCACTCTAACACAGCGCGCGCTTTCATGCATATGTATATATGTGTATGTAAATGCTTCAACGAATGAACAGACAAGAGAGAACGTAAGCTCACAGCAACAACAACACATTAAATTAAAGAATTAAATAATTGCGGATATCTTCCGTGTTTATTATCCGATCTTGATCAAATTTTCACGATGCACCCATTTCAGTACAAGTATTGTTCCTGCCGAAGCTCAAATCTCTAGCTTATTAATTGCCTGTGCTATCCTTTTTTTCACTTTGTGGGCGAAGGGGGCGTGGCATCCAAAATTTAAAATAAACTTGATCTGCGTGCAAGTACAAGAAGTCTTCATACCAAATTTGGTGTTCCTAGGTCTTACCATCTCTGAGATCTTGTTACTTACACGGACAGATAGACGGACAGACGGACCGACGGACAGATGGACATGGCTATATCGACTCAGCTTGTCGTCCTGATCAACTTTGATCGAAACGCCAAGGCTATAGCTTTGGGAAGTGCCTCTCATTTGGAGTCCACATTTCTACTCGAGAATTCTACGAGGTTTTGGTTTAAAAAAATAAGAGATCACAATGAAACGCAAAGGCTTCTGGTATCACATTAAATAACACTAGCTTGCAAACAAATTTTTTGTCTCCCGCAGATCCAAAAGTATTTTTCCCTATAGATTTTTATCTCGAAAACATGAAAAAGTAACTTAAAAATTTTTCTATGTAGTAGTTTTCAACTCTGTGGTAGTAAAGAACGCCAGTCAAATTTTCTTCTAAAAATAAAAAAAAAAAATTTTAAATGTATAACAAAAATTCAAAATAAAATAAATATATCATTCAGACGGAAGATCCCAACAGTAGTAGATCCTGGGGTAGTAGAGAAGGCGACACAAATTTTCTTCTAAATTTCTTCTTTTTATTGTATAAAAAAAATTAAAATAAATAAATAAGTAAAGAATTTAAGCGCGCAATTACTGGGATTCGAACTACGATCTTCCGTCTGCCTACTCGGCATCTCTACCACTTGATAACTTGAAAGAGAGAGGGAGAGAGGTCGAAGACTCACAACAACAAAAGCCCATTGAATTAAATAATTGCGTATATCTTCCGTGTTTATTATCCGATACTAATAAAATTTACGATGAATCCATACTTATTAAAGTATTGTTCATGCTAAAGCTCAAGTCTCTAGCTTGATAATTACCAGAGTTATGGTTTTTCTCATATTGCGGGTGAAGGGGGCGTGGCATCCAAAATTTGAAATAAACATGATCTGCGTGCAAGTATATCTCCATATCAAATTTGGTGTTCCTTGTTTTTACCATCTCTGAGATCCTTTCGTTCATACGGACGGACAGACGGACATTGCTATATCGACTCGGCTGTTGATGCTGATCAAGAATATATACATATACTTTATGGGGTCTGCCACGACTCCTTTTGCTGTTACATACTTATTTTTACCAAACAAATTTTTGTACGTTTTTTAATAAATTTAACAATACCTAAAATTTTAATCTAAAAATTATTTTACATTTTTGATAAAATTTTAGAAAGCTAAAATTTCTAAAATTTGTGTGGAAAAATTTACTGACTTTTGCAACCAACTTCGTAAAAACCGGCCACTGTGCCAAGTTGAGAGCAGAGGTTCCTGCAAACCATCGTGCCAAGTGACGCTTGAATTCCAGAGAGCTTGAACGAATATCTTTGATTTAGTTACAATGTGTGAAATTAACCCGAGCGGGTTATAAAACCATAAAAACAGTCAGCTTTCCAGAGTTACGAGAGTCATTAAATACTTACCCTACAAAGAAAAAAGAAAATTTTGAAAATGTTGCAAATTTATTTCTTTATTTTGAGCTTCGATACACTTGGCAAAGCGATGATACAACTTTTTAACCCGTTCAGAAATGTATTTTTTTAAGGTATTCAAATTAGTCCTCCGTAGCGGCGATGACCTGCTCATTCGACTCAAATCATTTCCCGGCGAGTAACTTGCTCAGGTTTGGACACAAAAAAGAGTCGCTGGGGCCGAATCTGGAGAATAACGTGGAGTGGAGTGGATAATGCAGTAATTCGTAGCGCAACTCGACCAATTCGGCCTTGGCGGCCTCGAAAGTCTCCCGGCTACGCTTCTTTCCAATGTGGGCAAGCGCGGCACCTATCGCGCCGACAGCTTTCCCATGCCTAAAATATCGTGCAGAATAGGATACAGCAACGTATCTAGTTTACCTCTACAATGGTATCTCTTCTAGACTTAATATCATCCACGAAAAAGTCCTTGTGATGACCTTAGCATCGATTCGAAAATCTTGATCTTCATCAAAGGACAATTGATGCACGCCCCGAATTGCCAGAGTATGCATTGGAAAATATTCGAATAAGACATACGTACGGTTTATTTTGCATATGTGAAATCCTGAAATTTCTAAATCGAACTAACGTATGGTGGCCATACCAGCAAAAAGTCATTAAGGGAACAACCAGATGTGCTTTTGGCAGATCCATCAAAGATCTCGAGTAGTTTGATAGTGGTGCTGTCGAGCTTGAAAATGCAATGGTGAAGAAGAAAGAATTGCGGTACACTTGGTTGCTAAAATGCTGGAGACATGTGATTTAAATCCAGATATTCCTAAGAAAGAGTGGAATACTTAACCTTAAGTATTGGTCTCTTCGCCAACTTAGCTTCCGGACATTTGAACTCGCAAGACAATAAGGATCTTCAAGAGCTTTGAATCCATTTTTTGCCAATAACCGCAACGAATATTAACCGTCTCCTTTGAAAAAGGTGCTCGCTGACTGCATTTTCTACACAAATAAAAGATTCGGCGGATTAATTTTTCTCAATTTCCCATAAGCTCTTCACCAATTTATGCAGCAATGCTTCATAATGTTCCACAACGGGTGCCTAAAATATTGAGGCCAGAGCAGATACTCGACTGACAAATTTTATTAAAATGATAAATTTAATATAATACCATTAGGTATTATTTCCCAGAATCAGCCAATTGAAAATTTAAGCTCTTTGTTGTTTCTTATGTTCAATCTTTTATTTAATCGACTGTTCGCGCTCGTCGTCGAAACCCAACGTGTATATAAGCAGACAAAAGCAGAGGGGAGAATTTGGAAAAATTTCGAAGGATTTCGTTTTCTCTTTTGCTGATACTTATTTGCATGCATTTGCAACACGCCACTGCAAAAGTTACATTGATAAAATAATTTTAACAAACTAGCTTGAACGTATGGATATTCGATTGTTTTTACATTTATGGGGACAACAATTTGATCCACAATTCGCTGCAGAGGATTGGTAAAACCCAGTAAAACCAAAATTAAAAATTGAGATGACATGCTTTTTTAGTTTTTTCGGGTAAACGTTTCTTATGTGGATCCGTTAAGCATTTCCTGTGGGCTGAGCTCGCCAGTGGAACCTTTTTGTGGAGTCCAGAAAGAGACCATCAGTCATCGCGACACTTGCCGGTAGTGCTGATCTGCACATAGCACATTCATCAGCCATCTCGTTGCCTGACACTCTCATGTGCTTTGGCACCCAGACAAGTCTAATTGAGTTCTGCTGGCTGTGGTTCAGCGCCGCACTAAGAGTAGTCTTAGTGGACTCCGGGCGTGTAGCCTGGCAGCACTCCTTGCGGACGTGTGCTTAAGGATAATTCTTATCGGGTCCAGATCAAGCATACGTCTAGTGCTGCTTGGGGTGTAGAACGAACACATCCTGTTACACCCAAGCAGGCGATTCTATGTACCTTTCGGAGGTTTAGCAGATGGGAGTTGGTGTGAGTCACCTCCCACATTACCAGCGCTCCGTAGGTAAGAATGGGCCTGACGACTGGCTGATAGGGCAGGATTTGATGAAGACTCTACAAAGTACGTAGGTGATGGTCTGAGTCGACTCAGTTGTCCCATTGGGTGGTTCAGTCTGCTCTTCTTGGGTTCCTAGAGAGTGATCTGTCCACCCGATTCAATCTTATGTCGAACACTATCCTATAGTGGTCAGAGAACAAACACTTTGTGGATACGTGCCAGTTATCTATTATGAGAGAGTCGCTGTTCGTCGGTAAGGTTACGTCAATAACCTCTGCCCGATTCTTGTTGCGGAATGTGTGGTGATTTCCCCGATTACACACATTAAGACTCGTGAACAGTACGAACTCGAGCAGCGACTCCCCTCTCTCGATTATGTCCTTACTTCCACACAAGGTGTGGTGAGCATTGACATCGCATCCAAGGATAACATCGATGCCATCACTCTGCGCGTGCTCAATGAGGGCTCTGACGTTCTCCGAGGGTGGATCTTTTCTTCATAAGGTAGATACGCCGATGCCAGGTGTAGGTTGGGCCCGTTCCTACGCCCGCATAGTGCTTTCGTCAGGTCTCAATTGCTGTAACCACGATACAGGTTCTAGACTTACCCGAATGATGCAGATTAATCTGCACCACCTTAAGTCTCTCCGGTTGACCTATCATCCCATCCTTTAGAGCCATTGGGAATGAATGCCCGAAGACAACCCATTCCTAACTTCAGTTGGCCTTGGTCACTCTTGGATTCATGATCAATGCTGATCCTTAGCGTTTCCATTGTCGCGGGCAACCCTTGCTTAATCGTCCAATCTCCGGTTTTGCAGTCCTCACCTTGACACTTGATCATATTAAGGATGGTTCGATCCTCAGTGATTAGAAGTGGATGGTAGTGCTTTCTGGGACGTGATCCGTGGGAACGACGTCTATCCTTGCACAAAGCCAAATTTCACTAATACCCCGCACTGTGTCAGTGAGGAGCTTCAACGATTACTCGTTGGCACAGGCCACTGCTTTTGTTCCGGTCTACCACTTAATACCAACGAAATTGGCCAGGAACGGATTCACTGGTCGGAAAATGGCATAATGTAGCGCCTGGTTTATCGACATCTCCAGAATGAGCCAGTTATCTACAGTGATCTTCCATTCTCGGTCGGTTTTTTCGATGATGGCCACCTGAAGCTCAGGCCTCGAGCTTAAGCTTGCCAGAATCACCTCCGGACACATAAGCTTGCTCTCAGACGCCTTTGCCAAATGATCGGACCTCTGCCTTTTGTTGACAAGGGCTCTTTCTCCTCCTCCTTCCAACCGTTCTCTCCATTTGGCTGTGCGGCTGCTTCTTCAACCGTCCGAGAGTTGGACGGCATTCCTACCATCTTCGGTGAAGAAGGCGTGGCCTTATTATCTGAATTGGAGTCGGATAATATCTGGGGTTCCTGTTCAACCGGACCCACATCTTGCACTCTTGAGGCAGTCTGGCTGCTATCAATAAGCCTCCCAAATCGTCTCACATTTTACTCATGCTCCTTCCGCAGTTTCTTTTCTCTCGCGGTCAGTGACTCTGGGTTGCGGCCTTCAAGTTCCTTGAGGAACTTGAGGGAGGTCTTATAGCCAGAGCGCTGATTGCGTTTGGGATCCGCTGCGTCTTTCTCCTCGTCTGGTATAGTACCCGGTAGCAAAGTCACAACTACAGCATCCGCGCTCTGTGACTCATCTTCTAGCGGCATTCGAGGTAGCGCTTGCGCTATCTCTTGTTCCGTTTGGGATGCGCCGACGAGCACAAATTCCATCTCCGTGGCCGACGGCTCTGGGTCCATGCCGCCCTGCCTTTGAACCAGACTCGAACCAGATATCTGCTCCCATGTGTAATATACGCACAGGCTATACAAATTTTCACTCGCTTTACTTTTTTTTTCAATGCTAGTGAAATGAGATTTTCACTTTTTTAATTCTAGTGAAATGACAAATTCATTAAAAAAGTAGTTAATTGGGCACGTCTCTGGTATCGAGATATATTTTTGACCCAAGGGAGAAAAACATTTTTGATTTTTGGACTCAGGGTTCCACTTTTTGTACCTGTCGCCAGATCACTTCTAGTTAAGAGCGTACGGTGGAGATGGGTTCATCGTTTGCTTATCAGTTCATCTTAATCTTAACGAACGGTTACTAATTTTATACCCTACGTCACTAAAGAAACGATTCCTTGTAATATATTACATAAATACCTTTTTTAAACCAACTTGTTTTGTGGGTTGTGCTAATATTACATATGGCTATTTTTTGAGTTTTTTGAAAAAAAAAATCTCAGTTATATAAATCACCTCATATATAATTATATGCTTCTAATTTAATTGAAGGTTTTGCCAGGGACAGCAACAGGGCTGCATACAATTTTATTTTGAGCATAACAACTGACGTTCGATTTTGCACCAAATACTTAGCTTGTCAGACCTTACCTTAAAAGTGTCATATGCTGCAAATTTATTTTGAACGTTAATTAATCACACCCCCATCTCCCGCCCCAAACCGTAGCCATCCCTCTGCCCTAGATTGTTTGTTGTTGCATCAAGAGCCATTGTTCCTATGGAAGCTATACGAAATTGTCATACGATCTTGACTTAACTTTCACCGAATGTAACAATGAGTAAGAAATACATTATCTGTGAGTTTGGTTGAGATAGCTCAAAAGTCAAAACAAAAATCATACTATGAAATTTTGACCTTGAACCCCCCCTTTTTAGTTCATTCCAGTGAGAATATCAAAAAAATCCCCATAATTATGTCTCAGCTATGTTATGTGAAAATTTCAGCTCGATATCTTAAGCCATCTTAAGTCAGTGAGGACAATGAGTTCTATATATACAGATTATTGCATGTGGATTATGTAGTAGTAATAATAATAAATCTGACACTTTGTTTTATATTTAATCTTACCTTATAAATAAATTTCAAATGACTGACTTATTTGAAATTCGACTTTTTATTGATGTTGATATGGAAAGAAGAGATAGTCAGCTTTGTGTCAGTCAATTCGCATGCATAAATAATGTTTTAAGAAAGTTTAATATGGAAGACTGTAATGCAATTAGTCCGCCAAGAGAATACAAATGTAAACTTTAAAATTATTCTTATAGGATATGTCGCTTCCGATTGGGCTAAGTGTTAAAACTGACTGAAGAAGTTCTACTTGTTACCTATTTAGGTTGTTTGAAAGCTGTTCAATTTCACGGAATACTATGACACAAAAATCTGTTGCTGCTTCAACTACCAAAGCAAAATACATGGCGTTATTTGAAGATGTTTAGGAAGCATTATTGTTGTGATTGAAAAGTCGAATTTGTCGTTTTAATATTTATTTAATGGTTATTTGTGGCTTCAAATTATTTTTTTCTCGCGTACATTCGCTTCGGCTTTCGTTTTCAGTGTATCCATACAATTTCAATTTGAAATTATTGTTGTGATTGAAAAGTCGAATTTGTCGTTTTAATATTTATTTAATAATATTTAATGGTTATTCGTGGCTTCAAATTAGATTTTTTTCGCGTTCGTTCGCTT
This sequence comes from Drosophila putrida, assembly GCA_037043535.1. Classification (NCBI taxonomy): domain Eukaryota; kingdom Metazoa; phylum Arthropoda; class Insecta; order Diptera; family Drosophilidae; genus Drosophila; species Drosophila putrida. The sequence goes on along the minus strand of JBAMBI010000670.1, from coordinate 70,872 downwards.
CGGCTTTCGTTTTCAGTGTCGCCATACAATTTCAATTGTCAATTGTCTCCATACAATTTCAATTTTATGGAAACGAAAGCCGCATGCATACACTTCACCCTGTGCGATTCGGCAAATCAACCTTTCAGATACGTGTAGCTCAGCAACTGTGATCGGGCCCCATCTTGAGTTCTTTTTAACCAAGAATTTTTTGATCGTAAGACCATTGTTCTTTTGAGCTTAGAAAAGGACGAAAAATTAGTAAAGTCAATGAACTGTATGCTCACCTGACACTTTAAAACGTGATGATTACAAATTTCTTCTTTAAGTTTTTCAGTTGTTGTTGATAGGATTATCTTTCGCCACTCGCTTGGTGGTTCCTTAAAAAATGTAGTACCAGAACCACTTGCTGTGAGGATCCATTTTCGGCAAATTATCGGGACGTGTTGCTGCATCAGCCGTGTTATGCTTTGTAGGTACCCATCGCCAATGATCGGGAAGTGTTTTAGAAAATATCTCAGCTATTCGATGACCTACAAATGAATCTGCGAGACGTTGAATGGATCCACTGTCCAATACGTGGTTTCAGTAAATGTAAGTTGATGGCTTTCGTGTATTAAAGCACCAAGACGTACTCCAAGTACTGCTGCTTAAAGTTCTAAGCGTGGAATTGATAATAACTTCTTCGGTGCTAAACGTGTTTTTCCCATGACAAAAGCTATTTCCGATTTCAAGGACTCTTCGCTTGTTATACGTATGTATGCTGCAGCTGCGAATGCAACTTGACTGGTGTCGACCATTATCTGCAACTGCAAATCGCTATTTTTCTTTAAATTTGGCGAATTCCAACGGGGTAGCTTAAAGAGTGGCACGTTCGACTGGTATACGATGGAATTTAGTCTCAAATTGAAATACATCATCCGCAGTATTCCAATACATTCCTAATACTTTTTCGCTTATGCCCTGACTTTCTAGGTTGACAGTAGTGTTCATTTCAGATTGTATCACCGAAGAGTTTGATATGAAATTGCGCAACTCAAATCCTCCGTGACTGTGAATGTAAACTAGCTGTTTACATATTTGAATGGCGGCTTCTTCCGAGTCAAAGCTTATCACCAAATCGTCCACATAATGAGAATTTACAATAGTATCTACTGCATCTGGATACTCCTCTCGAAAATATTTGGCATTTTCATTCTTAATATGGCACAATATGGTGAGCAAGTTGAACCAAATATAAGCGATATCATTGCAAAATGTTCAATTGGTTTTGTTGTGTCTTCTCTCCATACAAAACACTTAGCGGATTGATCTTCTGGTCGAATCTGTATTTGAGAAAACATCTCTTTGAAGTCAGCTGTTACTCCAAATTGGTTGAGACGAAAACGGAATAACATCGAGATTGCTTGATCTGGACCTTTGAGTAGTGCAGCAGCTTCGAAAACTATCCGTAATTTGTCAGGCTTGTGTATAGTTTGTACAGCGATGTGAAGTAAATACCACACCTTTTCTATTTTAGTTTCTATTTTTGTGGACAAAATCTTTTTAGCGTATCCTTTCTTCATGTACTTTTCCATTTCCATTTTGTATTTGTTTGCAAACCCAAAATTTGTTTTCATTTTCCTTTCGATGCCTAGCAATCGTTTTTCAGTCATGATATAGCTACTGGTAACTTTAAATTTTCTTTCCAGAGGAGACCCGTATTGATTTGTTTACCTATACGCTTTGTGGTTTTTGAAGCTATTTCTTTGGCTCGTTCATCATCAGTGAGCTCAATGGTGGTCAAATTATTCATTCCAAAGCTGTCATCTGTGATGTACTCTTTGACCATATCATGTATTGTATTTCGTCGTCCTTGCAGTTTTTATACTCTGGGGGTATATTAAGATTGTTAAAAAAAGAAGTATGCAACAGGCAGAAGGAGGCGTGGCAGACCCTATAAAGTATATATATTCTTGATCAGGGTGACAAGCTGAGTCGATATACCTATGTCTGTCTGTCCGTCGGTCCGTCTGTCTGTCCGTCGGTCCGTCTGTCTGTCCGTCGGTCCGTCTGTCTGTCTGTCCGTCCAAGAGATGGTAAGACCTAGAAGCACCAAATTTGGTATGAAGACTTCTTATATTTGCACGCAGATAAAGTTTATTTCAAATTTTGGATACCACGCCCCCTTCGCCCACAAATTAAAATAAAAAGGATAGCACTGACAATTTACAAGCTAGAGACTTGAGCTTCGGCACGAACAATACTTGAATAAATATAGATGCATTGTGAATATTTGATCAAGATCGGATAATAAACACGGAAGGTATCTGCAATTATTTAATTCTTTAATTTAATGTGTAGTTGTTTTTGTTATACATTTAAAAATTCATTAAGCTACGGTGGAGCAAGCTCGATAGTAGGAGACCCTGTACTTTTTGAGTGCAAAGCGATCGCTGCAGATTGTTTCAGTTTCAAAAAATTTCCATAGATGGCGCCACTACGAAAATATCAGTTGATTTTGGCTGTAACATTGTGAGTTGAATAACTTCCGCAATTATCATCCGATTTGGATGAAATTTGCAGAATAGGTTTAGACTATAGTCTGTATTATACATACTAAAAATCAAGCTAGCATTAAAGGTGCTCTTGTAATTCGACTTGGAAATTTTATATTTCGATTTCCGGGGGCGGAGGGGGACGTGGCGAAAATCTAAAACAAACTCGCTCAATGCAAGATATAGATGTACCTACATGCCAAATTTGGTGTCTCCAGCTCTTATAGTCTCTGAGATCTAGGAACTCAAAAAAGGGACAGACAGACGGGCATGGCTATATCGACTCGGCTGTTGATGCTGATCAAGAATATATATACTTTATGGGGTCTGCCACGCCTCCTTCTGCCTGTTACGCACATTTGCACAAACGTAATAGACCCATTTGTACTTTTTTAAAGTACAGGGTCTAAAAATTTTATTTTTTATGCTCTCGACTACCCAAGGGTATTCTACTGTCAGGTTCTCCTGACTGAGTGATATATTTTATCATCATTTTCGCACCGTAAAACACAACGGTACTTAGCAAAAGAGACTGATAGTCAAATGTAAGATATGTCGAAATATATATGCCGACTAGTATGTAGCCAGACGCTGGAAAATATAGCTTAAATTATAATAAAACTATATTGTCAATATGTTCATTTTTGTTGTTTTGACAGAACTTTCTGTCAACACCGTTCAAAGCGAGGTCTATACATCAGTGTTAAAGACAAGTCGTGGGTAAAATGTTATATCCTATATTTATTTAAGTGATATATGAAATCAAATTTTCTTCCAAATTTTTCGTTTTATGGTTAATTTTTCAAAAAAGAACGTCGGTGCGCCACCTCAGGACGGGCTCCAAAAAAGATGATTTTTTCCACACATTATTATTTTATAGCGGGTCAACGATTCCGCACCCGACTAATCGAAAAATAAAAAAAAAAGTGTTTTTCGCTTCGGCCTAATGAACATATATGTACGTACAGTAGGCTGTATTGACATGAGAAAATGTCTGTAGCATGATGAAATTATTTCATCATGGTCTGTAGTTATGTTGTAAATAAATTAAGTTAAAGAGTTGCAAATGAAAATCTTACTTACTGAACATATTTTTATTCTGAAAATATTATACACATTCATTTTCTTAAAACTAAACAAAAGTTATACTCAAAATTATATATTATTATTATAAAGTCTATATTATTTAATAATTCAACTCGTTGTGTGGCCTTAATTAAGTGTACCCCTACAGCCTTGAGCACCACAAAGGCATGGGATCTTTTCCTCTTCTAAAGGAAATTTGTAGTCATAAGTTATTTCTTCATTTATTCCAATGGGTTGCTTTGAATATATAACAATTTTTTTTTCTGATTCTATGGTAATGACTTTGGCATAACAGTTTGGCTAAAAAAAATCAGAAAATTATAAATTGTTTTAGTTTATATTGTTATCAGAAGTACTTACATTACAGCTATGATTTATAAACCGTGCCAAATTGCCGCACTTTGTGGCATCGATAATAGTTTCCATATCGATTCGGAACAAATATGAGCTCCCAATACCAATCGCTTCATACTTTGTCTCTCTTAAATCAGCAACAACTGGACGAATCATTTGCCCAACATATTCAATAACCATTTCATCTGCAGCAATAGGTTCCATTGCAAATAATCCCCAGTCATGAATTGCCGATTTAGCAAATTTAAGTTGTTTTTTGCGGAATTTAAGCTGATTAAATTTTAGCAGCTCAGACTCGCCCATTGAACCGAAGGCAGTTAATAGACGTCGTTGATTCGAGCGCGCTTCACGTGATATTCCCTGCATTTTGGATATAAGTTTATTGTGGTGATGGTTCGTCAGCGCGGTTGGCTCGTCGCAACGATCATCGTTTTGAGAATCGTATGTATTTGTCTTAGCATGATGATATTTGTGTTTAGCCTTTTCTCGAACATCCAGCTTGTAGAAGCCTTCAGTACGTGCACATCCAGTTTTGTGACGGATAAGTTCGTCGTCTTTCCTTCGCTTTTTAGGAGGAGGGGGCCAAAATGACCTATCAGTAGTGCAATGATTAACCCAATGAGTGTTGTTTAAAAACATACTAAAAATACAAATGAAATAAATGTAGAATTTGTATACATTAAAAAAAAATTCCATCTTACGCGTATGGTTCCTTTTGAAGATGTTCGCTATAGCTCGCCTTGATATACTTTATGTCCTCCAAATCGATACCTTTTGTTAGGAAGGTGTACAAAATAACCATTTCTTCGTTCTGATCACGTGTATTAAACATTTCACTTGGAACGAAGTTTAAGCTTTGTCTAGCAAATTCAGACAGCGTGTTTTTCATAGAATCTATTTTATCTATTTTTTTATTGGTTCGTCGTCCTGTAATATCCTTTCTTTTCTTTTGAGCACGAATCGAATCTTTGCGTGGCCTTCCAGGGCCTGGTTTTGCAATTTGACCAAAACCGGCTTCTTTTTTAACTTTAGGATCCAAAAAGTCTGTTGAAACGGTACTGGAAGCGGCGACTTGTGCTTGTGGTGGCAAGGAATAACAGTGCTCCAGAGCCACCTGACTTGCCTGTGATGCTTGACTCGAGCCACTTTCTGACGAGGCCGGCGAACGCTTTCTTTTATATATTCTTACATCATTTGGCTGACTACCACATTGAGCTGCATTGACATTTTCAGTTTTTTTACCGTCTTCGTGTTTAAAAAGGATTTTACCGTTAATGTCTTTCATGTAGATTGTCGAATCTGGACTAGCTTCCATAATATCTGTGCCCAAAATACTTCTGATCTCAACATCACCATCTTGAAACTTTTTCTTATAGAGTGTCAAGTCGTCTTCCAAATTAACATGCAATTTCGTTCCTGGCGTCGGAGGCAGCTTCGAAATATCGGGCGTTTCAGGCATTTGGATTGTTGACATTTTTTCAATTTCAAGTTTAAGGTCTCTATTTAACGATTTGCTTGGCATATTTTCAATTTTTTGTTGTTCTTCTAAGAATTCCCTTTCTATTTGAGCCATATATTCTGTGTTTCTTCTTCTCTTTTCCTGATACTCCCGCTCTTCATCAGAATCACTATAAATGCGATCGTATTCAAAATAAGATTTTTGTGTGGACATGCCGACGGAGCTCGGTACAGTTTCCTCATCGTAATCCAGTGGCGGGACTGGAGTAGGTGAGCGGCGATATTCGTTATCCATCTTTTCATCGGTCTTTGACTCACAAACAAATTTAGAAGTATTGCCCATTTCTTCCAAGCCAAAACAACTATCTTTGCTTATATCCTCAAGGTCAGATGGGATGGCCGACATGATTTTAGATTTTAAACTTTTTAATTGCTTGGTCTCTGCATCGTCGTCATCAGTGTCAGAGTATATATCAATTTTTTTCGTACGGCCTCGCTTGGTAGGCTGTATTCGGTTAACGGATTGATTATCTTCATCAGAGTCTGAGGACACATTCGCAATGTTAACATCTGTAGGTTTTAAATCACGTCTACGTTTTTTAGAGTATTTGTCTTTTTCATTTCCATTACTTGCGGGCATATCTTCATCAAAACTTTCATTTTCACTACTTCTTTCGTTCTCAGCTCCATCTGCCATATCCCCTGCATCATTTTCACCCTCACTATTTGAAGACGATGATGTGGATGATGAAAAAAAACTTGAGGCACTTCCTTTTCTTTTTAATCTTACATTGGATGCTGTCAAACGCAACTTTCCAGCATCGCTTTGCATTGAACGTCGTTTTAAATTAATATGTTGAGCATCAGAACTACACATATTAGAATCCTCTTTATCTGAATCTGAACGCTGTACCATTTCTTCTTGATCACTAAGGTCTCTCTCAGCTCTATTAGGAACGGGACTAGAATGTTTGGGCACTCGTCGAAATGATGGTAATTTCGGCATTGCGGCACGTATTCCAATACTTGAAAATGATTGAAAATCTGGCATATCTCTTTGAGTGTTAATAAAATTATTAGTATCGGGAGGCTTTTCTTTACTAACAATTTTCTCGACTGGATTATTAATCGCATGAGTTGTGTCCGCCACTGTTAGTAACTGTTTTGATCGAGTCTTTGCTGTTTGCTCGTCCCACCAGGCCTCAAAGTTTTTAAAAGCTGTCATTTCAATCATGCGTTTGTTCACATCTCGTTTAAGGATTTGTTTTAGCTCCTCAACTATGAAGCTCATAACCTTTTTAACATTTTGTTTCAATTCGTTATTATGATCTGGCTGCGTGGACTGATATCCATATGTCTGGGCATACGGATCCAAATTAAAAGCATTAGAAGAAACTACCCCAGGTAAGTAGGATGACTGCATGTTGGGAAAATACTTCGCAGTTAACCCTGTATTTGCTCCCATAGCGGAAGCGTAATGCCCATATCCATAGGTTGAATGATGATAATAATAATTGTCCACATGTGATGACTGAATGTTTGAATATTCAGCAAACACAAATTTTTTTTTAGTTGAATTGACGAATCTGCCGAAACTTTTGTCGTATCTTCATGCGAAGACAAACTTGATAACGACATGTTATCATCATTGTTATTCGTTTCAGGTTTCTCCAAAGAGTTTATAACTATTTCCTTCTTATTTAGAAAATCATCGTCACTTGAAATATCACTGGCACCGTGTTGCTGGAAAGCCAAAACGTTTTTCTCATTTGATTTTTTATTGTGTAAGCTATTTGAATCACAATGAGAATTAACAGCCTCTATGCTTTCTTCAGCCTTAGTTTTGTCTGCTTCAGAATCACTACTATCCATTTGAAGAAATGGCGGAGCATTTCCAAACGTCCTTCCCTTGAATATCAAGGCAATTCGTGTGTCCAAATCAACATTTTCTGTATTGAGATTTGATTCACCAACGATTTCAGCATTTTTATTACTTTTACTAGAGTTTGATCGCTTTGGGGACAGTGGTTTTACAGCAACTGATTCTGATGAATGAGAGCTATCTTTTGTAGAGACTACCAAAGCTGGCGATTTTAATTGTGGGTCATCCCAATTTTCTTCCTCTTCCGGAGGTGGTGGCGGCGGTGGTGCAGGTTGAGAATCTGGTTTCGGTGCGGGCCACCTTCTCATAGAGCGCGGCCATGATTGTACATTGTCGGCCATAGTGTAACAATATTGATTATATCCATAGTCTTCAGATATTAAATTTGATACCATCTTACCAGAATAATAATGTTGTTTATTCTTAAACGCCATCAAACTGTTATTTTTATCCTCTGCGCATTCACTAATTGAATACCGTTTATCATGTTTAACACTGTCATGATCCTTGCGATCACCATCAATGCCCATAGATCGCTCACGATCTCGTTCTCTATAATCTCGCTCTTTCGATGAACTTTTTCGATGATCTCTTCTCTCCCTCATCCGATCTCGAGAACGATCTCTTAATCTATTACTATCTCGAAATTTAGTTCGTCCCTTCGATCGAGAGTAGTCGTATGACCTTGCGTCTCGATCTCTGTCCCTTGAGTGATATAATCGGTCTCTACTTAATTCCGGACTTCTATCGCGCGATCCGCGAGAGTAGTAATGACGACTATGACGTGAGCTATATTTATAACGTACGACGCGTTCTCTATCATAAGCTCTTTCCACAGAATGTCGTACTCGATCGTTAATATATCGCTCTCGTTCGCGTTCTCGACGATCACCGTCTATTTCATCAAACAAAGCATTTTTAGCAAATGAGTTATAGCCACCGCTAGATAGAACAATAGAGTCTTCATTTTCAGCATATTCTTGTATATGATCCTTTGTCGAAATAACTGTTTGCGTTGAAAGTTGCGTGGCAATTACGGGTCTAGGAATTATGGGATTCGTTAAATTATCGATGTTTTTTTTTAAAACCGCACCAAATGGATCACAAAATACGTTTAAGATCTATTAAATGTAGAAAAGATTATTTTTAGTTTTACTAAATTTAACAGGTATGTTAATATTTTATTCAAAGATGCACATCTCCATGGGTTTGAAACTAAACTCACCTTTCCCATTACCGATTTCTGGTTATATTTTTCGATGAACTGACGTGCTCCCTTAGTGCTTTCAAAGACTATACGCGCGATACCCAAATGCTTGTTAGTCGTAGGGTGATGAAAAATATTTATTTCATCGGTGGATCCGCATTTATCCAAGAGACTGGATAGAAACTGTTTGTCAATATTATCGTTAAGATTGACAACTGTCACTTCAATAGCAGGTGGCTGGCCAACGTATTCAGCATCGATCACAAATCTGTAACAATAAAATATTTTAAAATTTCACTAACAAATAAATACTTCAGTTCTTACCGTGGTACAACCAACATTAATGGCTCGACAGGTTTAGCTCTTATTCGAATAAGGGGATTCCGTGGATCGCGAGGTGTAATTGTCGGGTAAGTGGGATCTCCGTGAACTATGCCGTCGTAGCGGTATAATTTGGACCCACATTTAAGCAATTGTGGATCTGCTAAAAGTTTAAAGTTCCTGTGCATTCTGGTTGGGCACAAAGAATTTAAGGCAGTACCATCCCGAAAGCCTTGCATTAAAATATGTGCCTGCTCCCCAGACGTGTCCCCTTCTCCACTATTAATTAAGTAGTTGTTACTACTGGTATCCATTGTCTAAATGTTGGCCACGTTAACGAATATTGTATAATATGTATACATATACATATTTTCATAAAGAAACAAATGAAATGCACATGTCCACCAAAATTCACAACAATTGAAATGTAATCAAACACAATTCTTGTTACTTACTTTAATTGTACTTAGTGAAAGGCGACTAACGACTTTGTCGGCGGACACACACTGTCCGAATGTGTATCAATAAGGGTTCTAAAAAATTTCAGATATTATTCATCCGATGAAGTACTATTTACACACTTTTCCGAAAGCTTCTACAACTGATATATATCTTTCATTGCAATTATCCACTAATGAAAGCCAGAAATACGATATAAAATACCAAGGCTCAAGCGAATAAAAAATACACAGAAAAACGAGGCGTCGAAGAGATGTAAATTCTATATTATCGATAGGTCAAAGAATGTCTATCGATTTATTATTATGAGATTATATGAGTGCTGCCAACTTTTTTGAAGAAAATAAGCTGTTTTTTTTATTTTACAAATGTCTAATAATATCGTCGATTCAAAAATAATTTGTATTTAAACGTTATGCTTCGGATAACCAATATCAACAAAAATCATAAGAAAAACCCCATAAATAAAAAACAAGCAAAAATTTTTTTTTTAAATTTTTCATTAAAAGTTGGTTTATTCTACTCGTTACGCTCTGTAAAGTAATGGCATATCGTTCTGCTATAACTCAAATGACAATGCCCAAACTAATAGTCGCTTTCAACGAGCTGTCATTCGTCGTCATTCGCTACAATTTTGTCATTCGGCTCGAATGACGAGTTCGGTCTGTATAAATTCCCATAAGGCCCGAATGATCATTCGCTGCGAATGACGACGAATTAAGATACTTGATTATAATCGGTACATCAAGTTGCACTTTTCAGTCACTATTCGCAATTGTTATATTTTATAAACACAATAAACACTTTATTGTAACCAAAACAACGCATGTTTACAAAATGGACAGCAGATAAATATATTGAGCGAATGACAAATCACCGAATGACGTGTCAAATTGTCGTGGAAAGACTCAAATTGGAGAAAATTGAATGACACCGAATGACGCGAATTACAGTGCTCGTGGAAAGTGGGCATAACTAGCACTGTTAGCGTGTTATATTATTTAAAAGTAATGGTAACAGTCATTGCTGAAATTGTGACCATTTTACTAGACAAAATTAGGGAAAATGTGGGGTGAGAAAATTACCGACCTTCATTTGGACGTCACTGCATACACAATGTGGACTTTTAAAAGGTAATCATGGCAAAAACAATGAATTAGGCTTTATTTTATTTATTCAAAATGATACGCCTAATAAAATAAAAAAATTTAAAATGATTGTAATGTATCAAACTGGTCAGGGCGATAGCAATAGCCTAGAGTAGTGCTGTATAGTACCTAAAATAGTGCTGTAAAAGGTCCGTTTCAAGTTCATAGCTTGCCGCGGATATTCAAACCATTTTATTTTATTAACCTTTTATTTATTTTGCTAATTTATTTATTTTTTGTTTTATTTCCTGTGGGAGACATTAGTATAAGACCAAAATGTGCCGTAGTCAGTTTTTTTTTTTAATTTAATTTTTTTGCGAGACCCACAGAATAATAAATTTTTCTGAACAGCTGCTTATCAACAGCATAATGCCAGTGGACAGGGCATAACAGTGCAGATAACACATATATCGATATCGAATATGTATAACATTAATCGAAGATAGAAGATTTTTTAAATTAATACTTACTTAATACTTAATATCATAGTATCCAGCAAACCGAAATCGATACTGTTATACCTAAACTTCATTTAAATAATGGTGACAGAATGAAATCGAAATGTGTTGACTGTCGTATCCGCCAGGCAGTATCCTGTGAATCAAAATGATAAAGTTGCCAAAAAGAGACGGAATTTTTTGCAATTTGCAATATTTTTATTATTTTGGCCATCAGAATGAAGTAAAATGTCTCAGAATAAAGTAAACAAAAATCGGATGGAGCTCCTCGATGAAGGGGACAAAATGCGGCCTATTTAAAAGGTTGAGCATTGGTCATCATTGTGGGATTACATCCATAAAGAATATAAATAACATAACAATCCCACAATAACTGTATTTGTCGCTGCAAATACTCTTTTTGTTTTTAATTGGCTAAGTTTTCGAGATATTCAGACCGAAATGTTTCCGATCCCCATACAAGCTGGTCAGCTTGCCAGCTGCTACCGGAATCCATCTTCAGATCTTTGATCCCTAAGATCCGTAAAGCCCGGAATGAAAGTGCAGTGAGGACAAGGCATAAATGAACACACCATAATATGTTCACAGCCTGGCATAGCGCGTCAGGGGTGCATTTGGGCAACTGAGCCTTCGAAATTTGAACTAACGGTTGCTTTGCCTGTACTAGGTCCATTACGCGGCTGTGCCTCCTCTCCATTTCATTGGAAATTAATTTCGCATTGCGCCTTTGCCCTCCTTTTTTAAGCAGCTGTTTACAAGCGGACGTTGCATTTTTAAAAATTTTCCTCAAGTCTGGCAGCTCTGTTTGTCTTATTACGCGAAATGGTCATGTGCCGTATAAACAGGGGGCAATTTTCATTTCACGAGTTTAGAAATACGTGAAATAGTCCGTATAAATGGTAGCTCGGTAGCGCCCAACCATCGATAGTGCCAATAGTGTTAATGAAAGTTCTTCACCTCTAATGCTAGCTTCAAACTGCCGCCACAATGTGCCACTGTGCCCAGTGACACCCGTTTTAGAAGTGGAGAGCTATCATTAGTTGGCACCATCGATATTCGACGATTGTTTTTTTTGAACCATCGATAGTGACGATAGTGCCATCGACACTATCGATAGTATCATCGATAGTATAGCCCGACAAACAAATTTATTTTCAAAAACTATAAGAAAATTGTGCTTTATTTTAACAAAAAGTTACGATTCAGAAACAGGAGAATGTTTAAATTTTTTTCTTTAAGTCGTGTTCGCCTCTCCGAAATAATTTGGCCCGCCTTGCTGAATGCCCTATCAGATTCTACGGACGTAGCGGGAACGCAGAGGTACTTGCAGAACAGGCTTTCAATAGAGGTAAAATCAGATTGATTCACCTGGAAAAAAAGCAATATATTTAATTATATAGGACTTATAATATGTTTTTAGGCATACCTTTATCCATAGCAAAGGGTCCGTATCTTGGGTGGCAACTGCCCTCTCCAGGTATTGCCTTTTCGTCTTGATCTCGAGAGTTTTCAGCTTTGTTTGTCGTCACTAGACCCCGACACGCGGCGTTTACCTTAAATGGGAAACATTATCGATATTATCAAATACTTAAACATACCCATTTTTAAAAAGATACAACAAAATGTTTGTATCGTTGGTGCCATCGATAGTGGATGGGCCACTATCAAAAGTGTCTGCTATTAACGATTGTGGCTCGATAGTGCCCAACCATCGATAGTGCCGATAAAGCTATCGATTGCTCTCCACCTCTAACCTGGACCTGTATGTGACGTGTACCAGACTGTTTACAATGAGCGGAACATTAATTGTGCTCCACAGAGCTACGCCAGCTACTGTGCCAGCCTTCTATGTGGACACTACTCTGAGTAGTTGCCAATATATGACCGTTAAAAAAGGGACAGATTTGAAAGAAATGCTAGAAAGTCATATAAGGAGAAGGGATAGGAAAAAATAGAAATTTGCTAAAAATTTGTAACCCCAAATACACACGAAATACAAAAACAGATTTTGAATAAAGTTTTTTCTTCTATCTTAAAAATTGTTTAATGTTTTTAAAAACAGGGCAGATCTGTCCGGAAAAGGGACAAATTGGCAACACTGAGTAGTACTCAGTGATGCCAACTATTTTCTGCAAAAATAGGACAAAATGACCAAAGAAATCAGGGAAAAAGAACTGAAAAAATAAAAAATAGCACAGAATATATGACTTTTTTAATTTAATTTAACAGTTAAAGTGCATCCTCGATTATTTTCTTATAAATGCAAAAAAATATGTGTTGATGTAATATGAATTTTTAGAAGATTAAATATATAAATGCTCATAGTCAAAATAATTTATGGTCTCTATCTTAAACGTTTCTTAAATTTAGATTTCATCAAACTTCTTTGGCTAAGAACTTTCTGACCTTGGCGTTGAAAGAAAATCAAAAATCACCAGTTCTGAAAAAGGGTTGTAGTCTCGTTTTTTTTTTCTTTGGACCAAAACTTTGACGTATTTTCAACATTCTCCAGTTTTAAAAGGTCAATGGTGGCATATTTGGAAACTATTTTTGTTCTTTTTTCCTTACCAAATTTCAAATTTCAAAAATTAATCGTATCTAAAATAGCCCAGATTTTCGGATGAAGGATAATTAATATTCTTCCCAGTTGAAGCAGTTAAAAGTAGGACAAGTCTATCCGAAAAAAGGCTGGCATCACTGACACTTCTGTCATTTTCGAACAGCGCTACAAGTAGGGTTGTTAATGGTAAATCAAAATATCAATACATCGATAATTTTTAAAATAAATGATGTATTCATATTGTAAGTCGGTAACAGCCAAGTACTGGCACTAAAACTACTTAATACAAAAATCGAATCTCATATTTAATATGATAATCCTTAAACAAATTTGAATCTTTTATTTATGTTTGAATCCCCATCCCCAATATTGAATCTTGTTTATATATTTGCTTTATGTTAATGGAATCTTATGAATATATTGTTAAGTTTGATTAATATAGACTATTGTTTTTATTGTGGGACATAGTACTACTTTTGTTGTCGAAAGGGGGGAATAATATTAATTATATCAATATACCGATTTTTAAAAGCGATATATTAAATATCATTTTTATATTTTTTGAAACAGAATATCGTTGATCCGATAATTCAAAAATATTCAACATCCATAGTCCAATGCTTACAGCGATGGAACTTACAACGAGATCGTAAACAAAGAACAAGTTCCATTAGAGATATAAATAACAGCTTATACTAGGCACATACTACTTTTATACGGACTATTTCACGTATTTCTATTCTTTATTTCTATTTCACGACCATTTCGCGTAATAAGACAAACAGAGCTGCCAGACTTGAGAAAAAATTTTAAATATGCAACATCCGCTTGTAAACAGCTGCTTAAAAAAGACTTTAAATAATATAATGGAAGCTGCAAAATTATTTCATCTGGATCGGCAAAGGCACAATGCGAAATTATGTGGAATGTCCGATGATGCTGATTCAGTTTTACCCAGCTGCAGCTGCTATATTAAGTCAAAAGTCAAGATTGCGGAGATTGAAGAGAAGGCCCAGAAGCACGGCGTATTAGACACTTATGGAAAACCCAAAAAAAAAATTTGTTTTTTGAAAACCTCAGAATGTCAAAAAAATCCTTTTTTGAATTATGTCACCTTCTGCGTCCACATACTTCAAAGCAATCACAATTTTTAACAATTGCTGTGCCTTTGGAAAAGCAGACAGCAATCTACATATATACGCTGGCAGCCTGGGCAGAGTGCCGGGTAGTAGGGTGTGTGTTTGTAGTGTTAAAATGCACAGTCCATAAATATTTTTATATGTAAATACTGTTGTTGCGTTTTGTTTTTCCATCCAGCTTACTTAAGATGTTGTCCTTCTTAAGCAGTCCCAGGAGTTCATTCACTTCACTCTCGGTCCATAACGCTCTTTTTTTCTAATTCCATTTGTCTATTTAATTAAATAAATGGGCTTTTACTTTTCTCTATGACTCTATGACTGACGCAGCTGATTTATTATTTTTAGTGTTGCCACACACAATTAAAAAAAAAACGATAAGTTGGCAGCGTCTCATTACACGCATCTTAGCCGAATTCATAATCAACTTTCGTGTGTAGCTCAAATACATGTAATAGTGTTTATACACGCATATTTCAAAGAAATTCGTGAAATGTTTTCACACCTTTCCCTCCGTATAAACAGGGTAATTGATAGCAGTCAGATACTTTCGATAGTTCCCGAATTTCAATCGATACTTTGGACTTAGTAAAAGAGTTTATAGTTAAAAGAGTTATAGTTTATAGATCAGAATTAATGCAGCGAATTGGAAGAGAATTCTTCAAAGAGGTCTAATGCGTACTTTTTAAAATAAATATTTAGTATATTCAACAACTATGTGTCAAATTTATCAACTGTAGTATTAAAAAATACTGACAGAATACGGCAATACTTGCCAATGATGCGCTGCATCATTGTTTTCTTCTATCCACTGGGTTCTCATGCGCATTATTGCCGCATGTTCCGTATTACGGAAAAATCAAATGATGCGGCCCAATGCAAACACAATGCATCGAAATCCTTAAAATTCAAAAAGTGATCGACAATGACAATAGTATTTCAATAACATTCCGGCCCCCATGAATCAAGGCTGAGGTCAAGATTCCGATGTCGGGGGCGCCAACATCTGATAATGGATTCCGGTAGAACACGTCGAAATAATACGAAAATTTAATTAAAATTTTTTGATTTTCGGCTCGGATCTCGAGATGTTGGGTCCGATAAGTCTCCGATTTCCATACAAACTGCTCAGCGTGCCAGCTGCACTTTGCACTGTGTTAGTGCGAGACAAACATAGTAGACCAGGGCTGAATAGTGCCAAGAGCTGTGCTAAAAAATGTCCGTTGCTTGGCGCGGCTATTTAAATATACATTTATTTAATTTAAACCATTTTATTTTATTAACTTTTTTATTTTGCTAATTAATCTATTGTAATAGAATAAATATACTTAAACTAATTTTAACAGTTGCTATATAATAAAATTATGCATCTGTTCGATGTTATTATATTATATTTTCAACATAATACATGTAAATGTATATCTTCGATATTTTAACAGCGGTTCGCTTAAATTTAAATTGTTTCAAATCTTACAAAAGTCAAATGTATAATAAAAAACTGAATATTTATTCAAAAATTATATTTTATTTCTGCTATGAGGTTGTTATGTAATTTTAAAAAAATGCAAATTATAAATATATACATCTGTTTAATTGGCAACTTTACTTTTTATTACACTAATACTTTTATATTGTTGTTCTCAATTCGTATTTTAATCAAATAACTTCATATTTTTTCAAATGTCAATTTTTTGCCTGATTTATTTATTAAAGAATTAAGCACATTAATGTGTCTTTCTATAATGTGTTGAGAAATTTACTTACATATAAAGATACACATTCAATATTGTTAACAGTTCATATAAAAAATAGAAATGTGGCTTATACCACAATAAACAAAAAAACAGGAATAACAAAAGTCTGGTGTCCAAATGCCACACTCGTGATTCCTGAGCACGTACTTGCTACGTATTTTGCGGCAAATGCGGCTAGCCTCCATAAGTCCTACAAGTTCCTGTAATAGACAATAAGAACATTGGTAAAACAAAATTCTGTTTTCATTTCTTTTCAGGGCCTTCCCACAATTCTAGTGATATCGTTGCAGCAGCAGCCAAATTGATGCTCTTGTGCATGCTTGCCAGGCCAATTCATTCGCGTCCAGCAATAGTCTGATTTTATAAAAAGTGTCAGAGCATTTAGCGGTATTTCCAAGGGTTTCAGTCTAAATGTCAGAGCATTTAGCGGTATTTCCAAGGGTTTCAGTCTAAATTCTTCTAGATTCTGTTGAAGATTCTCAAGATGCTGCTTGCACTCGTCTCCTTTTGCTTCATCGAAATGACGCACCGTTAAAAAGACATTATGTTGACGTATTCCTTAAAAAAATTAATAAAAATCTTGAAATTTGGTAAAATGAAAATAGACTTTATACCCACATCATCGCTGATTTACTTGATGTAGCGCCTAATATCATTTGACTTACCATGTATATAAGTATGGGCTACAATGCCCTGCGCATAATCATTAGGTAATACCTTCCTTGATTTGCAAAGCAGGTAATAGTTAAATTTAAAAGATACGAGATTTTAGTTGGTGGTTTCTTAAATTAAAGCTTAAATTACTTCCTTATAGGCCTATGCCGCGACTTCCAATTGTTTAACATTGAGCCCGCATAGGGTTTCATTAGCAGTTGCGTTGCTACTATCCATGTATGTATGTATGTATGCATGCGCAATTGTAGAAAAAAAAAACTGAAATTAGCTGTAACTCAAAATAAATATACAATATACATATCCATATGTATGACGTATACTTATATGCACAAAAGTAAGCAAGTAGACTTTTTTTGCATGTATTGCATGTATTTTTTGTGCGTATATGTATGGTGTGGAATTCCTGGGGAATTCGTGTGAAAAACTGGTAGGGAAAATGCCCAGGTTGAGGTTTCCCTCCTCGAGGAGCGTCCTAGGAACTCCCCGATTTAAAATCCCGAGGGATTTTCATACAAAATCCCCCTACAATCCTCGCGTGGTCGGGACTAATCGCGGCGCCTTCCCTGAGATAACCACAGGGAGTTGAACGACTGGGTACTTTTTGTTGGTGCATGTATGTGTAAACTGCTTGCAGTTGTTGTTGTTGATTGTGGCAAGGTTGTTGTTGTTGTTGATAGTGGTTGATGCTTATGGGTGTTGTTTTTGCTGCTAATTAGCCAAAAGTGGTACGGTACACAAAGTATGCGCAAGTTTTTACTGTCGCCGACGCACTTTACATAAGCGAGTCGCATGGACGGAATTTAGATAAAAATCATTATGGCAAACTGAAAAGTTTTTGTATTTGGCGTAACTTCGACAAATTAGTTGAAGATGATGAGCAGGCAATAAGTTTTCTGCAAGAAGTTAATTTAATACACACGCGCAACGCGGTTCTACCAGAATTCTGTGGTTTGGCAATGATTACAGAAAACCGCCCACGGCAAAAGGTTCCAAGGCATGTCGAAAAGCAATCAATCCGTGCAGCGGAACGTTTTTTTATGGCATACATAGTAAAATTGCGATAAGAGAAGTTCTCGCAATCATCATTTGCTTTGTAATGAACATGCCAGTCAGCCAAGTGTGCCAAAATCATTTTGCCTCCCGAGAGCAGGATTCGGATCTTGTACCGAGCACGAGTACAGTTGTGGACTATTTTAGCTATTGCCGGGAGTACAGAGTACCGTCCACAAACAGACCAACCACAGCAAAGGAGAGTTCTGTTTAAACCTGTTTTATTTGATGGTATATATATTGAAAAATTATGACCCAAAAAAAAATTCAAAGTAAAAAATATTTTTTAGTATTTTTTTAATTTTATTTTTCTTCATTTTTTTTTCTTTAAAATATTCATCACAATTCGGCTTAGAAGGTATTTTTAAAGGACTAATAATGCCTGAACTAGAACTATTCCCAATCTCTCAATGGTTTCATTGTCAATTCCCTCATCGAAAAATCTGCTCGAGGTGTTCCCATCGATTGAGTTTCCATATCCGTAGTTGGGACAATCCATTCTAAGTGCAACTCCTTCAAAAAACACATCCTGTATTTTTTTTCTTTGTTGTTCTGCCAATTTCAATGAGGTTTTATTTGTACATCCTGTATCTGTACCACAATATTGTAAGCAGCCTTTTAAACAGAGCCTCTTAGATAAACAGACTTAAAGTGTTTAAAGAATTTAATCCATCGATGAAACTATTGTCAAAACATTACAGAATGAAAACTGAAAATAATATATCTGAAAACCTTATATATAGTAACGCGTTTTTACGGACACACTCTGACTTGAATTTACACGCCGTGCAATTTCTGAAATCATGACTTTTTTTACCTATTTTGCATAGGGGCAACTGGAATTTTGGGATTAGGTAAAGAAATAATTAAAGAACATAATATAAGAGTTTGGCAGATCCAAAAATATGTATATTTTTCTATTTTCCATCAAAGATCGAAATCTTGCGTCAATCGGAACGTGATGTAAAGGTCTTAAAATTATTGATTCTCTGCTTCCTTCAACAGGCCAGGGAGTGTCTCAACCTGCGGTACTCTTTCTTTCAGGGTTATTACCAACAGACTCTTTACACTGCGCACCAAGCGTTCCCATGCACGACCAGCAACGGGATTTGCGGGTGTGTTGAATATCCACTAAATAACACAACGGCCACTTTCCAATGCCATCGTATTAGCCACCTTTATCCAGTCTTCCTTACTGGCATCAATAAAATTGGTTTCTTGATCGCTTCTTATTTTTTTTTGACAAGAAATGTTTTTAGACACATAATGTTGGCGTCTAGCGAAAAATCCTTAGATAATTCCAGATGTATTGTACTTGTGGTCATGCAAGTGAACAAGGCCACCCATCTCTTCACACGGCGTCTTCCAACCAATATAGGGCCGAGATAATCCAGGCCGGTGTAAGTAAATGGTCTGACGTAAGCTTCTACTCTGTCTAGTGGCAACTGACCCATGAGCGGCGGCTTCGGCATTGCTGATTTATTTTTACACACTTGACATCTGGAATTGATAATTTTGGATTAACGGCAAATAGAAGGAAACCGGAACTTTTGTCTAATGTTGCTGATGATAGTTTTCACATTTTGATGCTTGCAGTGCTCATGGTAATATTGTGCAACTAAAAACTAATAATCATAGGCTTCTTTACCATGGGTCTCACGCAGCTGAACTTTTCGATGCTTCCTGACAGGCGGAAAATACCAACACAATCAATTTCAGGCTGGACTTTTATATACGCTGTTTCTAGTTGATTTAATTCTTCATCAAAGCATATTCGCTGAACTAATCGGCATAACAATATTTCAGAGTTGCTAATCTCCAAAGCAGTCAATGGCTTTGATTTAATATAGACTTTGTTGGATCTGTTCTGGAACAACTCAATATCTCGATGCACCCAGCAAATGGCTCGCAAAAGTTTTTTATATTTACTGAATTTGTTTAACAGATTAAGAACTGAGTTCTCCTTTGTGATTGCATATACAAATTTGTGGCGCTGCTCATCAGTCTGCTCATGCGCTTTTATATTGTCAGGTTGTTCTTCAATTTAGAAAATGGCGTTCCTTTAAACCAAATTTCTGGATTTACTTTTGATGACATGCTTGTAGCGACATCCACAGGGTTTTTGCTTCAGAAATCCATTTCCAATCGCCCACGGATGTGCATTCCAAAATCTCGGTCATTCGATGAGCCACGTATTGCTTGAAGCGGCGACTGTCTGAGTGAATCCAATTAAAAACGGTCTTGGAATCAGACCAGAAATGTATCTTCTTTGAACTGATTTGATAATTGGTTAATATTGCGTTCTTAAGACGTACTCTCGAGACGTTGGCTTGTAGCTCTAGGCGGAGTACAGACATAATGTTGATTAGGCTACAGTTGCCTTTGACCATTACAAAAAAAATAGACACTTTGTCCTGGTGTTTCACCCTCCAGTAAGCGACTGCGGCATAAGCTTTTTCGCTAGCATCTCCAAATATAAGAAGCTGCAAGTCAAGCTCAGATTTTATAAATTGGTTGTGGTAACGTCTTTTGTTTTCTCCAATTCGACATACCATGCGTACCATACCTTGTGAAGATGCTCTAGGATTACCTCATCCCAGCATATTTTGGCATACCATAGCTCTTGTATCAAGATTTTTGCTTAAATGACAAATGGTGCCACGAATCCAAATGGATCAAGTATCGACAAACCCTTGGTAAAACCTGTCTTTTGGTTGGTGGTAATTTTGCTTCGGCAACATTATTTGACACTCCTTTAAACTTTAATATGAAGAAAAAATCATCCGAGCTGTGATCCCAGTGCTGACCTAATATTTTTTCGTTGTTCGGCTCTGAATGATTCAGATTTGTTGGCATTTCCATCTTCCTTGGAAAGGCGTTCAGTTTGTTCAGAAGCTCTGTGGACTTTGGTACGAATCCACAAAGTTCGAAATTTCCTTCCTTGTGTCTTTATAATCTTGTCAATTACGAAATGGGCTTTATCAAAGTTATAAACGCTATCCACGTAGTCATAGACATAATGATCAGTTATGACCTTACTGCCCTCGGATTTTTGTCTTTAAATAATTCTGCGTTTTTCACATATTGTGCTAAACAAGGTGAACTGGCTGAGCCAAAAATCTTGACATTCGTAATGTACACGTCTGGTTGTTTTGAATTATGAATACACGATGGAACATCTCTTTGATGTCGGCACAATTACCGAACCTATTTTGTCGAAACTTGAAAAGTATTGCCGGCAATGGCCTGATATACATCTGGTCCATTCGTCAGACATGAGTTTAAGGACATTCCCTCTGTTTAAGTTGTTATACCCTTTATTATAATTGTTACACAAAATGCGCAACCCATTGAAGGACGCCTCACAGACCACATAAAGTATATATTCTTGATCAGGGCGATGAGCCGAGTCGATATAGCCATGTCCGTCTGTCTGTCCGTCTGTTTCTATGCAAACTAGTCTCTCAGTTTTGAAGCTATCTAGATGAAACTTGTTAAAGACCCGTCATTTTGCTGCACGAAGTAAATATGTTGGAACCGCCCGGATCGGATTATATCATATAGCTGCCATAGGAACGATCGGTTCGGAATCAACATTAAGAATGAACAACTTTTTTGTTTCTTAATATATCTTAACCAAACTCACAGATTGTTTGCTTGATACAGCTTCACATATCCTTACCAACTTTTAATTCAATTCGGACAACCATATCGTATAGCTGCAATAGGAACTATCGGTTCAAAATCAACATTTAGTATGAAAAACTTTCTTGTTTCTTAAGATATCCAAACCAAACTCTCAGATTTTGTATTTGGTATATTTTTAAACAGGCTAACCAAATTTGGTGCGAATCGGAATACTATATTATATAGGCGCCATATGAACGACCGGTTCGAAATCAACATTTTGTAAAAAATCGGACGTCTTATACAGGGCACCGCAAGGGTAGCCAAACTTTGCCGCGCTAAAAATAGTTTGCTCTATATATTTTTATACCGTGTGGGTATATTAAGTTTCTTCAAAAAAAAAGTATGTAACATGCAGAAGGAGGCGTGGCAGACCCCATAAAGTATATATAAACTTGATCAGGGCGACAAGTTGAGTCGATATAGCCGTGTCCGTCTGTCCGTCCTTGTGAACGAAGGGATCTCAGAGATGGTAAGACCTAGAAGCACCAAATTTGGCGTGAAGACTTCTTATATTTGCACGCAGATCAAGTTCATTTCAAATTTTGGATACCAAGCCCCCTTCGCCCACAAAGTAAAATAATCCATATCACAGGCAATTATCAAGCTGGAAACATGAGCTTCAGCACGAGCAATACTTGAATAAATATGGATGCATCGTTAAAATTTGAACAATTTCGGATAATAAACACGGAAGATATCCGGAATTATTTAATTCTTTAGTTTAATGTGTTGTTGTTGTGAGTTTTCGCCTCTTCCTCTCTCTTTCAAGTTATCAAGTGGTATAGGTGCAACGTAGGCAGACGGGAGATCGTGGGTCGAATCCCAGTAAAAGCATGCTTAAATTCTTTAATTTACTTTTTTTTTAATTTTTGTTATACATTTAAGAATTTTTTTTATGCTTAGTGTGTCTGTCATTTAAGGACTGTTCTTACTCTGATTCACTGCAAGCAGATCTTGTTAGCTTTTATATATGGTGCGAAGTTAATTTACTAAATCTTAATTGTCCTAAATGCAATGTTATGACCTTTTATAGACACTTGCTTCACATAATCAGTTATACTCTTAATTTGGTACCCCTTATTAGATTAGATGAAGTAAATGATCTTGGTATTCTGCTTGACCATAAACTGAAGTTTGATAAACATGTTGCTTTATCAGTCAGTAAGGCGACTCAAGTTCTTGGGTTAATTAAAAGATGGGCAAAGGAGTTTGATGATCCTTATACGACAAAATTACTTTATGTATCTCTCGTTTGTCCGATCTTGGAATATGGTCTCCACAATACTCTAACCACCAGGATCATATTGAATCAGTTAAACAAAATTGTTATTTTCTTTAAGAGGTTTTAACTGGGTATCAGGCTCTAATTTACCCCCGTACACTAGTAGACTTCTATTGATTAATCTACCCTCTTTAACTAACCGTCGTATTATGCTTGGCGTCATGTTTATGATTAAATTAGTAACTGGTGAAATTGATTCCTCATATTTATTGAGTGAAATTAGTTTCTCAGTTCCATTCAGACATACCCGTAATTTTGTACCAATATCCCTTAGTCTTTGTACTAATAACTATTCCCTGCATGAACCCTTTCGAGTGCTCTGTACGGATTATAATAAACTTTACTATGTGTTCAATGCAGAGGCCTCAACCTTTACTATTAAAAAATCGATCTTACTCTTTCTGGCCCATAATAACTAACACTAACATTATATCAGACCTGATTGGGTTTTCCCCTATCCTTGCAACAAATGTTGGGTCCGAGTAAATGATCTTCATTGAACTTGCCCAAAATATAAATATATATATAATTATACATAATAACTTTTTCTTTTTTTTTTCTTTTGTTTTTATAAGACATTCTTAATTGCTTATATATAATTTTAATGTAACTTTTATAATCGTATGTCGATTGCTCTTAGTCGACATTAAATAAAAATAAAAAATAAAACAAGCCCACAAGCCTTTGTTAGAATAATCAACGAATAACAAGCTCAACAGCTTGATATAAAAAAAACCCAACAACAACACCCGCCACCAACATCAACATCTACCAGCAACATAGCGAGTCCCAACAACAACGAGCAGAAACTACAACTTAAGATTCAAATTCTAGCTTCCTGGACTATAACAGACATTCAACCACCCATTTTACAACTTATGAATTTCTACCCTTGTGTTAAAACTGTGTACTGCGATAACGAACCATCCTTAAATTCAGGAACAATAAAAAATCTCTTGAATAATCGTTTCGACGTACAAATTATAAACTCTCCACCAGCACGTCAAATGGGCAAGTTGAGAGATTCCATAGTACGCTCGCGGAAATCGCTAGGTGCTTAAAATTAGAAAAGCACTTAAGTGACACAGTTGAATTGATACTACAATCAACAATAGAATACAACAGAACAATACATTCCGTAACAAATAAGAAACCCATTGACATAGTACATTCGTCTATACCAAAATTCGAAGCCGAAATAAGAAACAAAATTTACAAAGCTCAAGAAATCCAGAATCAAAGACTCAACGAAAAAAGACAAAATAGAACTTTTGGAGTCGGCGATAAAGTACAGGTAAAAATAAAATAGAAGGCTAGGTAACAAGCTAACGCCCCTATACGAGGAAGAAACTGTTGAGGCCGATTTGGGATAATGGTTCCAATAAAGGGGAGGGAGGTCCACAAGGACAATTAAAGATAGATTGAATAACATTAAGTTAGAATTAATCCTTTTTATTCACATTTCAGGTTTTGGGTTACATTAATTTTTATCACAACAACGAAAGCCAAACTGACGGACTACAGTTTCTCAAACTACATACCAATCATAGACGGAGACGTGACTATATGCAACGAATTCCAATATTTAAAACATTCAACACATTTAACGAGATACTCTGCGATAGCGGAGGAGACAGAAAAATTAAAGAGACACTTCCCTCAGAGCCACATGAAACAGATACTGGACTCGAACATCCGACACGTACGAACACTTCTAGCTACAATAGAAATTCTCAACCGCCACTCCAAAAGTATTAACTTAATAGGAACTGCCTTAAAAGTAGAAGCCGGCACACCAGATTTCGATGATTTTGAGAGTATCAAGTTTACAGAAAAACAGCTCGTAGAATCAGAAAAAAAAGCAAATCATTATATACTCAAAAACTCAACAGCAAAGAGGTAGGCTAACAGACAAAGCAAGTAAATGCAGAACACCTATATGAGACACTACTTTCAAGAAATAGAATAATAATAGCCGAACTCGAAGCATTTATGTTGTCAGTCACACTCTCAAAAATTGGAATTATAAATCCAGCTATTTTAGATTCACATGATTTAAAAGACATAATTAATGAACATTCCACAAATATTACTGTAACAGTTTTAATGCAAGCTGCAGAAATTAAAGTTTTATTGAATAATCATTTTTTACATTTTATTATAAAATATCCTAAACCTAGCTTTGAGTGTAAGAAAATTACTATTTTTCCTGTCCAGCACAATGGCACTATCCTAAACTTCGCCGGAAACGATAACATAGCTGACTGCGGCAATCAAGTAATACTGATCGGAAACTGCACCGTAACACTTTCCACCACGTTCTGCAAAAAACTGTCTTATGTCCGCTTTCCACGAGCACTGTCATTCGCGTTATTCGGTGTCATTAAATTTTCTCTGATTTGGGTCTTTCAACGAGAATTTAACACGTCCTTAGGCGATTTGTCATTCGCTCAATATAAATCTGCTGTCCATTTTGTAAGTATGCGATGTTTTGGTTAAAATAAAGTGTTTATTGTGTTTATAACATAAAACAATGGCGAATAGCGACAGAAAAGTGCAACAAAAGTGCAATTCAATAGGCCGATTATAATTAAGTATCGTAATTTGACGTCATTCGCAGCGAATGATCATTCGGGCCTTATGGGAATTTGTACAGACCGAATTCGTCATTCGGACCGAATGTCAAAATTGAAGCGAATGACGGCTCGTGGAAAGCGCGCAACAACTTCATTCGGGAGGCAACGCACACTGCACCACTCGCCCCAACCATCTTGAATCTGTAAAGGTCATCGATGAAGGAGTCATCATTATCAATGAGAACACAGCTACGGTCAACGAACAAACAGTGACTGGAACATTTCTCATTACCTTCGATAATGAGGTTAGAGTAAATGGCACAGTATTCCGGAACTGGAAAAACTTCGTAAAGAAATCCTCTAGCCCAGCCTCATCTGCGCTCCTTAATGAAACAGCCCACCAAGAAATACTAAGCCTGAAATACCTACAAAAGCTTAGTGTAGATTCATTACCCAGATGGAAGAGGGACTTAAACAGCGACCCATAATATCTGGACTGGCCGCGATTACCTTCTTGGTCTTCTGCTACACACCACATCAACTTTACAAAACGCATTATAAGGGTCCGCAGCTTGTGCAACGTGAGCCGCGCCAGCAGCGTCAGAAGTTTGGGCAATAGCCCGTCTACGTGTTTTAAGTGACTCAATAACGGAGATAAGACCCTTCACCGTAACAACCTTAACCTCGAGATAAGACCCATCTCGTAACATGTACATATGTACAATTGTGTTCTACTATTTTCATAGTAGTGCCGCAATTCACTAAACTTAAACTAATTTTAACGGCACTTTTCCCGCTAGAAATTGCAAAGGAGAGAATATAGAAAAAATCCCATTAATTTCGTCAAAACATAAGTATTTGGTTTTGCCGACTTTAGCGAGATGCAGTCTAAATTGGTCGTTCACGAGAATAGTTGTGCGGGATGTAAAAGCTTGAAAAATATTAAAAACAATATTCGATTTAAATAAAATCCTATCAACAGTAAGTGTAAACCAGAAGTGCGCAGCGCCTAATCACACGACGCACATTGGTTTTTGTATTGCACATAGCAAATTACATAAAAAATTACACAAACAATTTTGCACTTTTGCTTTGCCCCAAATATTCTTTGCTTGAAAAACAAAAACAACTTTTCCCAGCACGCCTTGAGCGCTCGTTCGCATCTTGAAAAACAAGAACAATTTTTCACTGCACTCCATTTCCACGGACCTTCCTATTTTGAAAACAAAAACAATTTTACCCTACACGCCTTTCGCGGACTGCCGTCGCTAATCCTAATGTATTTTGTTATTGTATTTTCATCAGAGACGTGCCCAATTAACTACTTTTTTAATGAATTTGTTATTTCAGTGGGGTATAGTGACATTTTTTTTCCACAGATCGTAGAGTTCGCTTTATTTGTTTCACTTAGCTAAGGATATGGCGTGCCCATCGCTGGCTTACAATGTTGCCCTGTCGTTTGCGTAGTTTTATTAAAACTCTTGGAAAAAATCTTTAACCTGAAAATTATTTTTATAAAAAGTATAAGCATAGCATAATATAACATATACATATATGTATGTATATACTTTATTGTTTTGTCCACGGCCCATATTTCGCAAATTACCGAACGCACTTAAAACAAAAACTCACGTTGAACCGGTCGGCAAATTCTCCGAACAAAAGGGAAACAAAGTTACATATTCGCATTCTGGTGTAAAAATTGTTTAGTGGGTAGAGGAAAGCATTGCTCAAAACAAGAGAGAAATTGCATTGTCCGGCTTAGGAGTCAAGGGAAGATAAAAAAGATATTGAAGAAATTGTTGGTTGCACAGGTCCAATGGTATCTATTGCCATCCACTATAAGAAAAAACTAGAAAAACGAGGTGGCAAATTGAAAGACAGGAAAATTGTAATTTTCAAAGATCAATCCATTAGCCTCTACAAAAGAGATCAAAGAGAAAATAATTCTGGCTGTTAGTTATATGAGAGTTCGCCGTCGACAAATTGATCAAAATTTATATGCCAGAAGTTCCAGAAAGGTACCCCATTTGATCCAGAAGCACCTAGCTGCGAGAATTAAATTTGCAGAAGCTAACGGAAAGTGGCCCATCAATAAGTGGCGCAACATACTGTGGACGGTTAAGAGCAAAATGTTCCTGTTTGGTGGGAGAGGCTCAAGACAGTATGTGCGACGTCCACTAAATACAACGTTCCATCCCAGGTACACTCAAAAGTCGGTCAAACACGGCGCCCTTAGTATCATGATATGGGCCTGTTTTTCATATGCAGGTGTTGGTCCGATACAAGCTGGAAATGGTATCATGTAGAGTTGTACCGTTCCGTTCGGACTAAGATCTATTGAACGATTCACCAAAGTGAACGAACGAACTAAATCAATGATTATAAATATACTACGTTTATACGGACTATTTCACGTATTCCAAAATTCGCGAAATGAAAATTGTCCACTGTTTATACGGCACACGACCATTTCGCATAATAAGACAAACAAAGCTGCCAGACTTGAGAAAATTTTTATAAATGCTGTTTAAAAAGATTCATCTGAATTATCAAAATGAGAGCAAGATTTGCGTGCAGGGCTGCTGACCGCATTGCTCGACTTTACTTCACATGCTCCGAGCTCTTGAACATATTTTTGGCTTTCAAGGCATCTGAAATTCCTATGTAAATGCTGTTGTTGCGTTTTGTTTTTTCATCCAGCTTGCTTAAAATGTTGTCCTCCTTAAGAAGTCCCAGGAGTTCATTCACTTCACTCTCAGTCCATAAGGCTCTTTTATTTTCAAATTCCATTTGTCTATTTAATTAATTAAATGGGCTTTTACTTTTCTCTTTATGACTGACGCAGCTGATTTATTATTTTTAGTGTTGTCACACACTTAAAAAACAAACGATAAGTTGGCTGCGCCTCATTACACGCATTTTGGCTGAATTCATACTCAACTTTCGTGTGTAGCTCAAATACATGTCATAGTATGGGAAGTGTATAAACAACACGCGCTTTTCAAAGAAATACGTGAAATGTTTTGAGAATCAAACCAACGAACTGTGCTACTGAACTATTACCCTGTTTATACGGAGAGAAAACCGTGAAAACATTTCATTGCCTCCTCTCCATTTCATTGGAAATTAAATTCGCATTGCGTCTTTGCCGATTCTGATGAAATAACCTTGCAGTTTCCATTATATAATTTCCACTTTTCTTTAAACAGCTGTTTACAAGCGGACGTTGCATTTTTAAAATTTTCTTAAGTCTTGCAGCTCTGTTTGTCTTATTTCGCGAAATGGTCGTGTGCTGTATAAGCAGGGGCAATTTTCATTTCGCGAATTTAGAATTACGTGAAATAGTCCGTATAAACGTAGTAATAGATTTGTTGGGTCGGCGATGAAGAATGAACGGCCTGCTAAGATGTATATAGTAATGCAATGTAAACTGGCTGGCAACGCTATTAATATTCTATCCGTCGTGGTTGCATCACAGGTCCTACAAACAAGAGGTTTTATTTTGCTCTTATTTAATTTAAATATAGTCTTGATTTGGATTATTCTTTTTTAAATTGCAATGTACTACCTAAAATACTATACTTGTTTTGAAGATTTCTAAAGAAAATATCTAGTACACGATTTATGCGTAATATGTCAATGGTCAGTTTTGTAATGTAAAATACATACATATGTTAATACACTTTGCAGCAAATAAAATGGCCTTCTTGAATAATTTTGGACTTCCCGTGGTGCGGGCAGATGATGAAGAAGCTGAGCTTGTCGACCCACAAGCTACCCTTAGAGTAAGTACTTCTTTAATAGACATACCTGTGAACAATGACAACAGTGTGAGTTTGTTCTTTTGCATGTATAGGATTCGTGTCAAGCTAAACCTCACATTGAGTCCCTCTATAACAAATACCAGGAATGCAACGACCGTGTTAACGGTCGTTCAAAGACAACCGAGACGTGCGTGGAGGAGTTGTTCGACTATGTCGCTGAGTTGGATCATTGTGTAGCGCATAGTCTTTTCAGCAAGCTAAAGTAGTTAAACAACATGAATTGCACATTTATGTATTGATGCCACTTTTGAGTAAAATTGTTGAAGATTTTGGTTAATGAAAAAACGTTTGGTTGTACCTATAAATACTACGGCTGTGTACACACACTGACGAGCAAAAATGTAACACAAGATCGGTGTTCTTACTTCAAATGTCTGTATCTTATTTTCTACTCTGCGGATGTTATTTTGTTGGTGATTTAGTTAACTATGTTTTTTGAAAATTTGAAGTCATTTGATAAGCCGGGTGAAATATGCCAAAGCAAAAAGTAAAAAAGTGACGCCATGCTTTACCATATTATTATTACCAATATTGCTCCTTTCGCATTTGTCCGTCGATTAATACCAAAGGACCAACTCCATTTTTATGTATGCAACCCCAAACCATAATAGGACCGCCGCCATGCTTTACCATTTGTCTTACACTACATGGGGACTGGATTGTGGGGTCTCTAGTCCAATGGCAGGAGCGTCCATTTGAATCAAAACGATTATTTTTGGTTTCATCTAACCATATTACCTTGAACCTATAACCTTGACGCTTATCCTTATTAAATCCTTATTAAATTTAATTCAAATCGGACAACCATATCGCTGCAATAGGAACTATCGGTTCAAAATCAAAATTTAGTATGAAAAACTTTCTTGTTTCTTATTATATCTTAACCAAACTCACAGATTGTGTATTTGGTATAGATTCAAACAGGATAAACAAATTTGGTACGAATCGGAATACTATATCACATAGCTCCACATGAACGATCGGTTCGATATCAACATTTTGTAAAAGATCGGACGGCCTATACAGAGCACCGCCAGGGTATCCAAACTTTGACGCGCCAAAAAAGCTTGCCCTATATTTATTATGTATGTATAATACGTTCCGAACCTATCCTGCAAATTTCATCCAAATCGGATGATAAACGCGAAAGTTACTTAACTAACAATGTAACAGGCAAAATCAAGGGATATCTGCGTGGTGCCATTTATGAACATTTTTTTAAATTAACACAATAAAGTGATCGTTTTGCATTCAAAAAGTACTGGGTCTCCTACTGTCGAGCTTGCTCCACCGTAGTTTAATGCATTTTTTTAATACAGATTATGTATTTCTTACTCATTTTTGAAAATTTGGTCAACATCGGATGACTATATCAAATAGCTGCCATAGGAAGAATTAGATGCAAGTTTATATTTTGTACGAATCGCTTTCTTGTTATTTGAGCAATCTCAACCAAATTCACAGATTATATATTTCTTACTCAGTGTTGCATATTGTTAAAATTTGGTTAAGATGGGATGACTATATCGTTCAGCTGCTATTGGAAGAATCAGACGCAAATTAATATTTTTTATGTAGAACTTTTTTGTTTTTGTGCACAGATTATGAATTTCTTCTCTTTCTGTGAACATTTGCTCAGATCAGATGACTAAACCACATACTAATAAATATTTTGTATGAAAAGCTTTGTTGTTTTTTGAGCACAGATTATGTATTTCTTAATCATTCTGAGAAAATTTGGTCAAGATCTGATGACTATATCATTCAGCTGCCATTGAAAGAATCAGACGCAAATTAATATTTTTTATGTAGAACTTTTTTATTTTTGTGCACAGATTATGAATTTCTTACTCATTCTGTGAACATTTGCTCAGATCAGATGACTAAACCATATACAAATAAATATTTTGTATTAATAGCTTTGTTGTATTTTGCGCTATCCCAAGCAAACTCTCAGATTATGTATATTTTACTCACTGTTACTTTCTGAGAAAATTCGGTTAAGATCGGATGACTACTTCATATAGCTGCCATAGGTAAAATCAAATACAAATTAATATTTTGTATGCAGAGATTTGTATTATTTTGTGCTATCCCGAGCAAACTCACAGATTATGTAGATTTTACTCACTGTTACATTCTGAGAAGATATATAGTCTTGATAAAGACGACGAGCTGAGTCGGCCATATCTGTCTGTCTGTCTGTCTGTCTGTCTGTTTCTATGCAAACAAGTCTCTCAGTTTTGAAGCTATCTGGATGAAACTTGGTAAGAACCCGTCTTTTTGCTGCACATAGTACATATGTCGGAACCGGATCGGATCCCTATATCATCTAGATGCCTTGGGAACGATCGCTTTACACTCAACATTAAGTATGAAAAAATTTTTTTGTTTCTTAAGATATCTTAACCAAACCCACAGATTGTGTGTTTGATGCGGTTTCATACATCCTTACCATATAGCTGCCAAATGATCGATCGGTTCGAAATCAACATTTTGCAAAAAATCTCACGGCTTATACAGAGCACTGCAAGGATATCCAAACTGCCGAGCCAAAAATAGCTTGCCCTATATTTATTATGTATAATACAAGCTACTGTCCGAACCTTTCCTGCAAATTTCATCTAAATCGGATGATAAACAATGTTACGGGCAAAATCAAGTTATATCTTCGTAGTGGCGCCATCTATGGACATTTTTTAAATTGAAACAATCTAGTGATCGCTTTGCACTCAAAAAATACTGGGTCTCCTCCTCCTCGAGCTTGCTCCATCGTAGCTTAATGCATTTTTTTAGCACAGATTATCTATTTCTAACTCATTCTGTGAAAATTTGGTGAAGATCTGATGACTATACCATATAGCTGCCCTAGGAAGAATCAGGCGCAAACTAATATTTTGTATGACGAACCGTGATGTTTTTTGAGCACACATTATGTATTTGTTTCTCATTCTGTGAAAATTTGGTAAAGACCGGATGACTATATCATATAGCTGGCATTGGAAAAATTAAATACAAATTAATATTTTGTATGCAGAGCTTTGTTGTTTTTTAAGCTATCTGAAGCAAACTCGCACATTATGAATTTTGGGCCCTTATTTTAAAAAAGAACAAATGGGTCTATTACGTTTGTGCAAAAAAAATATGCGTAACAGGCGTGGCAGACCCCATAATTTGTATATATTCTTGATCAGCATCAACAGCCCAGTCGATATAACCATGTCCGTCTGTCCCATATTTGAGCTCCTAGATCTCCTAGATCTAGCTAGAGACACCAAATTTGGCCTGTACGTTCATCTATATCTTGCAATGAGTTTGTTTTAGTTTTTTTGCCAAGCCCCTCTCCACCACCGAAAATTATAATTCAAAATTTCGAGGTCGAATTACAAGAGCACCTTTGGTTCTACCGCCTTTTTAGACCCTCTACTTTCAAAACGTACATAAGGGTCTATTACGTTTGTCCAAAAAAAATATGTGCATAACAGGCAGAACACCTTTAAAGTTTGTGCCTTGATTTTTGGTACATATTATATACACTATGGTCCGAACCTAAAAATTTCATTAAAATCGGATGATAAACGCGAAAGTTATTCAATTAACTATGTTACGGGCAAAATCAACTGATATGTTCGTAGTGGGGCCATCTATGGGCATTTTTTGAAATTGAAACAAAGAGTACAGGGTCTCCTACTGTCGAGCTTGCTCCACCGTAGCTTAATGGATTTTTTTACTTACTGTTACATTCTGAAAAAATTTGGATTAGATCGGAAGACTAAACCATATAGCTGTCATAGGAAAAATTAATTACAAATTAATATTTTGTATGAAGAGCTTTGTTGATTTTTGAGCACAGAATATGTATTTTTTACTTGTTCTGTGAAAATTTTGTTAAGATCGGATAACTGCATCATATAGCTTCCATAGGAACAGCCAGACGCAAATTAATATTTTGTATGTAGTGCTTTGTTGTTTATTGCGCACAGATTATGTATTTCTTACTCATTCTATGATCAATCAAGATCAGATGATTATATCATATAGCTGCCATAGGAAAAATAAAATAAAAATTAATATTTTGTGTTAATATATGACAGATGATGTATTTTTTATTACCTGTTACATTCTGTGAAAATTTGGTAAAGATTGGATGACTATATCGTTAAGCTGCCATAAGAAAAATCAAATACAAATTAATATTCTGTATGAAGAGCTGTGTTGATTTTTGAGCACAGATTAAGTATTTCTTACTCATTCTGTGAAATTTGGTAAGGATCGGATGACTATATTATATAGATGCCATAGGAAAAATCAAATAGAAATTAATATATTGTTTGTAGAGCTTTGTTGTTTTTTGAGCTATCTCAGGCAAACGTTCATCTATATCTTGTAATGAACGAGTTTGTTTTAGTTTTTTTGCCACGCCCCTCTCCACCCCCGAAAATTATAATTCAAAATTTCGAGGTCGAATTACAAGAGCACATTTGGTTCTACCGCCTTTTTAGACCCTCTACTTTCAAAACGTACATAAGGGTCCATTACGTTTGTCCAAAAAAAAATATATGTACATAACAGGCAGAAGGAGGCGTGGCAATCCCCATAAAGTATGTATATTCTAGATCAGCATCAACAGCCGAGTCGATATAGCCATGTCCATCTGTCCCTTTTTTGAGTTTCTAGATCTCAGAGACTATAAGAGCTAAGAACCTTCGTCAACGGAATTCGATACACAAAATTTCGAAGCCAAATTATCAGAACACCTTTAAAGCTTGTGCCTTGATTTTTGGTACATATTATGTACACCATGGTCCGAACCTGAAAATTTCGTTAAAATCGGATGATAAACGCGAAAGTTATTCAATTAACTATGTTATGGGCAAAATCAACTGATATCTTCGTAGTGGCGCCATCTATGGGCATTTTTCGAAATTGAAACAAAGAGTACAGGGTCTCCTACTGTCGAGCTTGCTCCACCGTAGCTTAATGGATTTTTTACTTACTGTTACATTCTGAAAAAATTTGGATTAGATCGGAAGACTATAACATATAGCTGTCATAGGAAAAATTAATAACAAATTAATATTTTGTATGAAAAGCTTTGTTGATTTTTGAGCACAGATTATGTATTTCTTACGTATTCTGTGAAAATTGGCTCAAGATCTGATATAGCTGGCATAGAAAAAATCAAATACAAAATTATATTTTGTATGAAGAGCGCTTTTGTTTTTTTACCACAGGTTTTGTATTTCTTACTCATTCTCTGAAAATTTGATGTAATGACTATATCATTCAGCTGCCATGGGAACAATCAGAACCAAATTAATATTTTGTATGAAGAGCTTTGTTGTTTTTTGAACACAGGTACTGTATTTCTTACTCATTCAGTGAAAGCTTGGTTAAGATCAGATGACTATATCATATGCTGCCATAGGAACAATCAGACCCAAATTAATGTTTTGTATAAAGTGCTTTGTTGTTTTTTGAGCACAGATTATGTATTTCTTACTAATTCTATGATCAATCAAGATCAGATGATTATATCATATAGCTGTCATAGGAAAAATAAAATAAAAAGTAATATTTTGTGTTAAGAGCTTTGTTGATTTTTGAGCACAGATTATGTATTTCTTACGTATTCTGTGAAAATTGGCTCAAGATCTGATGACTATATCATATAGCTGGCATAGACAAAATCTATTACAAATTAATATTTTGTATGAAGAGCGCTTTTGTTTTTTACCACAGATTATGTATTTCTTACTCATTCTCTGAAAATTTGATGTGATGACTATATCATTCAGCTGCCATGGAACAATCAGACGCAAATTAATATTTTGTATGAAGAGCTTTGTTGGTTTTTAAACACAGGTACTGTATTTTATTCAGTGAAAGCTTGGTTAAGATCGGATAACTATATCATTCAGCTGCCATAGAAAAAATCAAATACAAAATAATATTTTGTATGAAGAGCGCTTTTGTTTTTTTACCACAGGCTATGTATTTCTTACTCATTCTCTGAAAATTTGATGTAATGACTATATCATTCAGCTGCCATGGGAACAATCAGATGCAAATCAATATTTTGTATGAAGAGCTTTGTTGTTTTTTGAACACAGGGACTGTATTTCTTACTCATTCAGTGAAAGCTTCGTTAAGATCGGATGACTATATCATATAGCTGCCATGGGAACAATCAGACCCAAATTAATGTTTTGTATGTAGTGCTTTGTTGTTTTTTGAGCACAGATTATGTATTTCTTACTCATTCTATGATCAATCAAGATCAGACGATTATCATATAGCTGCCATAGGAAAAATAAAATAAAAAAAATATATCATTCAGTCGGGAGAGCCCGACGGTGGAATACTCTGAGGTAGTAGAGAACGCCACTCAAATTTTCTATTAATTATATTTGTGTTTCTTATTTGTGCTGTCTATTTTGTATTTAAAAGTCTTAGCAACAATGAGCACGTTATTTTCAAAATAACTAAAAAAAAAGTTAAAAAACAATTTTTAAATGTATAACAGAAATTTAAAAAAAAAAAATTAAAGAACTTAAGCATGCTTTTACTGGGATTCGAACCACGATGTCCCGTCTATCTAGGTGGCACCTCTACCACTCGAATTACAAGAGCACCTTTGGTTCTACCGCCTTTTTAGACCCTCTACTTTCAAAACGTACATAAGGGTCTATTACGTTTGTCCAAAAAAAATATGTGCATAACAGGCAGAACACCTTTAAAGTTTGTGCCTTGATTTTTGGTACATATTATATACACTATGGTCCGAACCTAAAAATTTCATTAAAATCGGATGATAAACGCGAAAGTTATTCAATTAACTATGTTACGGGCAAAATCAACTGATATGTTCGTAGTGGGGCCATCTATGGGCATTTTTTGAAATTGAAACAAAGAGTACAGGGTCTCCTACTGCGAGCTTGCTCCACCGTAGCTTAATGGATTTTTTTACTTACTGTTACATTCTGAAAAAATTTGGATTAGATCGGAAGACTAAACCATATAGCTGTCATAGGAAAAATTAATTACAAATTAATATCTTGTATGAAGAGCTTTGTTGATTTTTGAGCACAGAATATGTATTTTTTACTTGTTCTGTGAAAATTTTGTTAAGATCGGATAACTGCATCATATAGCTTCCATAGGAACAGCCAGACGCAAATTAATATTTTGTATGTAGTGCTTTGTTGTTTATTGCGCACAGATTATGTATTTCTTACTCATTCTATGATCAATCAAGATCAGATGATTATATCATATAGCTGCCATAGGAAAAATAAAATAAAAATTAATATTTTGTGTTAATATATGACAGATGATGTATTTTTTATTACCTGTTACATTCTGTGAAAATTTGGTAAAGATTGGATGACTATATCGTTAAGCTGCCATAAGAAAAATCAAATACAAATTAATATTCTGTATGAAGAGCTGTGTTGATTTTTGAGCACAGATTAAGTATTTCTTACTCATTCTGTGAAATTTGGTAAGGATCGGATGACTATATTATATAGATGCCATAGGAAAAATCAAATAGAAATTAATATATTGTTTGTAGAGCTTTGTTGTTTTTTGAGCCATCTCAGGCAAACGTTCATCTATATCTTGTAATGAACGAGTTTGTTTTAGTTTTTTTGCCACGCCCCTCTCCACCCCCGAAAATTATAATTCAAAATTTCGAGGTCGAATTACAAGAGCACATTTGGTTCTACCGCCTTTTTAGACCCTCTACTTTCAAAACGTACATAAGGGTCCATTACGTTTGTCCAAAAAAAAATATATGTACATAACAGGCAGAAGGAGGCGTGGCAATCCCCATAAAGTATGTATATTCTAGATCAGCATCAACAGCCGAGTCGATATAGCCATGTCCATCTGTCCCTTTTTTGAGTTTCTAGATCTCAGAGACTATAAGAGCTAAGAACCTTCGTCAACGGAATTCGATACACAAAATTTCGAAGCCAAATTATCAGAACACCTTTAAAGCTTGTGCCTTGATTTTTGGTACATATTATGTACACCATGGTCCGAACCTGAAAATTTCGTTAAAATCGGATGATAAACGCGAAAGTTATTCAATTAACTATGTTATGGGCAAAATCAACTGATATCTTCGTAGTGGCGCCATCTATGGGCATTTTTTGAAATTGAAACAAAGAGTACAGGGTCTCCTACTGTCGAGCTTGCTCCACCGTAGCTTAATGGATTTTTTACTTACTGTTACATTCTGAAAAAATTTGGATTAGATCGGAAGACTATAACATATAGCTGTCATAGGAAAAATTAATAACAAATTAATATTTTGTATGAAAAGCTTTGTTGATTTTTGAGCACAGATTATGTATTTCTTACGTATTCTGTGAAAATTGGCTCAAGATCTGATATAGCTGGCATAGAAAAAATCAAATACAAAATTATATTTTGTATGAAGAGCGCTTTTGTTTTTTTACCACAGGTTTTGTATTTCTTACTCATTCTCTGAAAATTTGATGTAATGACTATATCATTCAGCTGCCATGGGAACAATCAGAACCAAATTAATATTTTGTATGAAGAGCTTTGTTGTTTTTTGAACACAGGTACTGTATTTCTTACTCATTCAGTGAAAGCTTGGTTAAGATCAGATGACTATATCATATGCTGCCATAGGAACAATCAGACCCAAATTAATGTTTTGTATAAAGTGCTTTGTTGTTTTTTGAGCACAGATTATGTATTTCTTACTAATTCTATGATCAATCAAGATCAGATGATTATATCATATAGCTGTCATAGGAAAAATAAAATAAAAAGTAATATTTTGTGTTAAGAGCTTTGTTGATTTTTGAGCACAGATTATGTATTTCTTACGTATTCTGTGAAAATTGGCTCAAGATCTGATGACTATATCATATAGCTGGCATAGACAAAATCTATTACAAATTAATATTTTGTATGAAGAGCGCTTTTGTTTTTTACCACAGATTATGTATTTCTTACTCATTCTCTGAAAATTTGATGTGATGACTATATCATTCAGCTGCCATGGAACAATCAGACGCAAATTAATATTTTGTATGAAGAGCTTTGTTGGTTTTTAAACACAGGTACTGTATTTTATTCAGTGAAAGCTTGGTTAAGATCGGATAACTATATCATTCAGCTGCCATAGAAAAAATCAAATACAAAATAATATTTTGTATGAAGAGCGCTTTTGTTTTTTTACCACAGGCTATGTATTTCTTACTCATTCTCTGAAAATTTGATGTAATGACTATATCATTCAGCTGCCATGGGAACAATCAGATGCAAATCAATATTTTGTATGAAGAGCTTTGTTGTTTTTTGAACACAGGGACTGTATTTCTTACTCATTCAGTGAAAGCTTCGTTAAGATCGGATGACTATATCATATAGCTGCCATGGGAACAATCAGACCCAAATTAATGTTTTGTATGTAGTGCTTTGTTGTTTTTTGAGCACAGATTATGTATTTCTTACTCATTCTATGATCAATCAAGATCAGATGATTATCATATAGCTGCCATAGGAAAAATAAAATAAAAAAAATATATCATTCAGTCGGGAGAGCCCGACGGTGGAATACTCTGAGGTAGTAGAGAACGCCACTCAAATTTTCTATTAATTATATTTGTGTTTCTTATTTGTGCTGTCTATTTTGTATTTAAAAGTCTTAGCAACAATGAGCACGTTATTTTCAAAATAACTAAAAAAAAAGTTAAAAAACAATTTTTAAATGTATAACAGAAATTTAAAAAAAAAAAATTAAAGAACTTAAGCATGCTTTTACTGGGATTCGAACCACGATGTCCCGTCTATCTAGGTGGCACCTCTACCACTCTACTTGAAAGAGAGAGGGCGAAGACTCACTCTAACACAGCGCGAACTTTCATGGATATGTATATATGTATATGTAATTGCTTCAACGAATGAGCACATAAAGTAAAGCGTAAACTCACAGCAACAACAACACATTATATTATAGAATTAAATAATGGCGGATATCTTTCGTGTTTATTATCCGATCTTGATCAAATTGTCACAATGCATCTTTATGAACTCAAGTATTGTTCCTGTCGTGTCATGTCATGTCATGTCTCTAGCTTGATAATTGCCAGTGCTATCCTTTTTTTAACTTTGTGGGCGAAGCAGGCGTGGCATCCAAAATTTGAAATAAACTTGATCTGCGTGCAAGTATAAAAAGTCTTCATACCAAATTTGGTGCTTCTAGGTCTTACCATCTCTGAGATCTTGTTACTTACACGGACAGACAGACAGACAGACAGACAGACAGACGGACATAGTTATATCGACTCAGCTTCTCGCCCTGATCAAGAATATGTATACTTTATGGGGTCTGCCACGCCTCCTTGTGCCTGTTAGATACATTTTTTTTAACAAACTTAATATACCCTCAGGGTATAAAAAAAAGTAAAACGGCACTACTTAGAGAGAGCAAACTAAGAAAGTAAACTACGAGAGCGTTAGTGAGAGAATGTGAGCGTACGAAACTTACACAACAACAACAAGGGAACGGTTATAACAATGTAAGTGCACAAGAGACACAAGCGAGACAGTGCAAGAAGTTTAAAACAACAACACAATAACACAGCAGTTAAACCGGGAAAATTCTTTGTTAATTAATTTACCAATTTAAAAACGCATAAAACACAAAAATTTCACAGAGCACAAACAAAACACGACCGGTCACACTGCAAGTTAGTTCTAGATTGAGTAATTTCTTATCACAAAATATTCTAAAAAAACTAAACAACCTTGAAATTGGGAGGCTCCAACTTACATGATCTATCTTGGCATACTGTGCATAAGCTGGTTGTTCCTACTAGCTCTCAGAGTTTGTAAGTAGCATCCTAGATCTTTCACTCCATCAAGAAAGCAATATTCGTAAT
This sequence comes from Drosophila putrida, assembly GCA_037043535.1. Classification (NCBI taxonomy): domain Eukaryota; kingdom Metazoa; phylum Arthropoda; class Insecta; order Diptera; family Drosophilidae; genus Drosophila; species Drosophila putrida. The sequence continues at coordinate 30,505 of JBAMBI010000670.1, read as the reverse complement.
TGTGACACCCATCTTTTGGACCTAATATTTGTATCTGATCATTCAGTTACTGATATCAGTAAAATAGATCCACTTGTACTTCTTATCACCCTACGTTAGAAATAACTCTTGATTTTCCGGTTGTTGAGCAAACTGATCTCCCTAAAGCAGCGTCTAAGCCTCGTTGCTTTAAAATAGCCGATTTTCACCAATAACATCTTGAACCGCTTTTTTGATCAATGCGTGCAAAAAATATATCATTCAGTTGGAGACTCCCAACAGTAGCATACCCTGGGCTAGTAGAGAACGCCACACAAATTTTTTTCTAAACATAAAAAAAATTTTTAAATGTATAACAAAAAATTACAAAAGCAGAGACAAAAATATATCATTCAGTCGAGAGATCCCGACTGTAGAATACCCTGAGGTAGTAGATTTGTGTTTCGTATTTGTGCTGTTTGTTTTGTATTTAAAAGTCTAAGCAACAATGAGCACGTTATTTTCAAAATAGCTAAATAAAAACATTAAAAAACAATTCTAAATGTATAACAAACAAAAATTAAAAAAAAATTAAAGAATTTAAGCATGCTTTTACTGGGATTCGAACCCAGTTCTCCTGTTTGACTACGTGGCGGCAGCTCTATCACTTGATAACTTGAAAGAGAGAAAGAGAGAGGGCGAAAACTCACAACAACAACACATTAAATTAAAGAATTAACTAATTGCGGATATCTTCCACGTTTATTATCCGATCTTGATCAAATTTTCACTATGCATCCTTATTCATTCAATTATTGCTCGCGCTGAAGCTGCTTGATAATTACCAGTGCTATGTAGTTGTGGGCGAAGGGGGCGTGGCATCCAAAATTTAAAATAAACTTGATCTGCCTGCAAATATAAGAAGTCTTCACACCAAATTCTAGGTCTTACCATCTCTCAGATCTCGTTGTTCACACGGACAGACGGACATGGCTTTATCGGCTCAGCTTGTCGCCCTGATTAAGAATATATGTACTTTATGGGGTCTGCCACGCCTCCTTCTGCCTGTTACATACTTTTTTTTAACAAACTTAATATACCCCCTCAGGGTATAATTAATATTTTGTGTTAAGAGCTTTGTTGATTTTTGAGCACAGATTATGTATTTCTTACGTATTCTGTAAAAATTGGCTCAAGATCTGATGACTATATCATATAGCTGGCATAGAAAAAATCTAATACAAATTAATATTTTGTATGAATAGCGCTTTTGTTTTTTACCACAGATTATGTATTTCTTACTCATTCTCTGAAAATTTGATGTGATGACTATATCATTCAGCTGCCATGGAACAATCAGACGCAAATTAAAATGTTGTATGAAGAGCTTTGTTGGTTTTTAAACACAGGTACTGTATTTCATTCAGTGAAAGCTTGGTTAAGATCGGAAAACTATATCATTCAGCTGCCAAAGGAAAAATCAAATACAAATTAATATTCTGTATGAAGAGCTGTGTTGATTTTTAAGCACAGATTATGTATTTCTTACTCATTTAGGGAAAGCTTTTTTAAGATGCCATAGGAAAAATCAAATACAAATTAATATATTGTATGGAGAGCTTTGTTGTTTTTTGAGCTATGTCAAACAAACGTTCATCCATATCTTGCAATGAACGAGTTTGTTTTAGTTTTTTTGCCAAAATTTCAAAGCCAAATTATCAGAACACCTTTAAAGCTTGTGCCTTGATTTTTGGTACATATTATATACACCATGGTCCGAACCTGAAAATTTCATTAAAATCGGATGATAAACGCGAAAGTTATTCAACTAACTATGTTACGGGCAAAATCAACTGATATCTTCGTAGTGGCGCCATCTATGGGCATTTTTTGAAATTGAAACAAAGAGTATAGGGTCTCCTACTGTCGAGCTTGCTCCACCGTAGCTTAATGGATTTTTTTACTAACTGTTACATTCTGAAAAAATTGGATTAGATCGGCAGACTATAACATATAGCTGTCCTAGGAAAAATTAATTACATATTAATATTTTGTATAAAGAGTTTTGTTGATTTTTGAGCACAAAATATGTATTACTTACTCATTCTGTGAAAATTTGGTTAAGATCGGATAACTACATCATATAGCTCCCATAGGAACAATCAGACGCAAATTAATATTTTGTATGAAGAGCTCTGTTGATTTTTGAGCACAGATTATGTATTTCTTACTTATTCTGTGTAAATTTGGTATGATCAAGATGATTATATCGTATAGCTGCCATGGAAAAAATCAAATACATATTAATATTTTGTATGAAGAGCTTTGTTGTTTTTTGACCTATCTCAAGCAAATTCACAGATGATGTATTTTTTACTACCTGTTACATTCTGTGAAAATTTGGTAAAGATCGAATGACTATATCATAAAGCTGCCTTAGGAAAAATCAAATACAAAATAATATTTTGTATGGAGAGCTCTGTTGATTTTTGAGCACAGATTATGTATTTCTTACTTATTCTGTGTAAATTTGGTATGGTCAAGATGATTATATCGTATAGCTGCCATGGAAAAAATCAAATACATATTAATATTTTGTATGAAGAGCTGTGTTGCTTTTTGACCTATCTCAAGCAAACTCACAGATGATGTATTTTTCACTAACTGTTACATTCTGTGAAAATTTGGTAAAGATCGAATGACTATATCATAAAGCTGCCTTAGGAAAAATCAAATACAAAATAATATTTTGTATGGAGAGCTCTGTTGATTTTTGAGCACAGATTATGTATTTCTTACTTATTCTGTGTAAATTTGGTATGGTCAAGATGATTATATCGTATAGCTGCCATGGAAAAAATCAAATACATATTAATATTTTGTATGAAGAGCTGTGTTGCTTTTTGACCTATCTCAAGCAAACTCACAGATGATGTATTTTTCACTAACTGTTACATTCTGTGAAAATTTGGTTAAGATCAGATGACTGTATTATATAGCTGCCATAGGAAGAATCAGATCCAAATTAAAATTTTGTATGAAGAGCCTTGTGGTTTTTGGAGCACAGAGTATGTATTTCTTACTTATTCTATGATTAATCAAGATCGGATGACTATATCATAAAGCTGCATTAGAAAAAATAAAATACAAAATAATATTTTGTATGAAGAGCTCTGTTGAGTTTTGAGCACAGATTATGTATTTCTCACTTATTCTGTGAAAATTTGGTTAAGATCAGATGGCTATATCGTATAGCTGCCATAGAAAAATAAAATACAAATTAATATTTTGTATGAAGAGCTTTGTTGTTTTTTGACCTATCTAAAGCAAAGTCACAGATGATGTATTTTTTACTACCTGTTACATTCTGTGAAAATGTGGTCAAGATCGGATGACTTTGTCATATAGCTGCCATAAAAACGATCGGTTCGGAATCAACATTTAGTATAAAAAACTTTTTTGTTTGTTAATATATCTTAACCAAACTCACAGACTGTCTAATTGGTATAATTTCAAACAGTCTGACCTAATTTGGTTCAAATCAGACGACTATATCATATAGCTGCCACAGGAACGATCGGTTCGAAATAAACATCTAACAAATTTTGTAAAAAATGTACGGCCTATGCAGAGCTCTGAAAGGGTATCCAAACTTTGGCGCGCCAAAGTTAGCTTGCGCTATATTTATTCTTGATTTTGTTCAAAAAATGCATCAGCATAGGGATTGATATTCAATAAACTTACTATTTCGGAACTATAATTTTGTTTTTTCAACTCCTTTTGCGATCTCAAATAATAAGACATAAGTGTATCTGAAGAGGCTGCCAGCATTTTTAAGTCTTCTGTCTAGTCTGAGATATTTTGCACGTATTTGCATGTCTTAACTTTTTATAGTTATTGTTTTTGCATTCCTCTGTACAGCTCTCCAATAGGGGGTATATTAAGTTTGTTAAAAAAAAGTATGTAACAGGCAGAAGGAGGCGTGGCAGACCCCATAAAGTATATATATTCTTGATCAGGGCGACAAGCTGAGCTGATGTCCTTCTGTCCGTGTGAACAACGAGATCTAAGAGATGGTAAGACCTAAATAGAAGCCCCAAATTTGGTATGAAGACTTCTTATACCTGCACGCAGATCAAGTTTATCTCAAATTTGGGATGCCACGCGTCTTATTTCTTTGTACATATAATGCACACTATGGTCCGAGCCTATCTTGATTTCATTCAAATCGGATGGTAAACACGGAAGCTATTCAACTAACAATGTTACAGGAAAATGGAAGAAGAAGAGACGCTAGCGCCCTCTGTGCTTATCATATGAACCGTCTTCGTAGTGGCGCCATCAATTAAAATTTATTGAAATTAAAACAATCTACAGTGAACGCTTTGCACTCAAAAAGAACAAGACCTCCTACTGTCGAGCTTTCTCCACCGTAGCTTATACATTTTTTTCAACTGTTGCTAAATCACAGCGTCATGACAGCTAAATACAGTGTTGAAAAACACTCGTGCTTTTAGCTGGCAACTTTTGCTGGGGATCGCAGCAATCGACTAAATTTTGTGCAAATCGGAATACTATAACATATATTTGTCATAGGAACGATCGGTTAGAAATCAACATATAACAAATTTTGTAAAAAAAATCTGAAGGCTTATACATGGCACTGCAAAGGTATCCAAACTTTGGTGCGCCAAAGTCAGCTTCCGCTTTGTTTGCATAAGGAGTTGGTTTTTCAGTTCTGGGTACACACGGCACGTTCTTTTTTTTCTATTTCAACGTGTACACCGAAAAAAAAGTAATACTGCACTTCATATTTAAGGTTTTCGGCAAAGAAAACACTTGCCAGTTGATCACACATTTTAACGACCCGTCGAAAAAAAATTTTCAGTGTACAGCAAAAGAAAAGACAACAACAAAATACATTCAGAATAGCGATGGCAAAACGAAGAAATAATATTGTTTTTGTTTATCAAGACAGGAAGAGGACCGCGTTAAAGCAAAAAGTAAAAATTTGTTATTGTGCAGTGAAAAATTGTTTTTGTTTTGTCAAAATATATTGGGGGTAAACAAGAAATGAAAAATTGTTTGTGTAATTTGTCATGTGCAAAATAACTTTACCAGTGTGCAAGCTCACACAGTCCCCATATGCAATGTGCAATTCAAAAACAAATGTGCGTTGTGTGCATAGGCGCTGCGAACCCCTGCTCTAGACTGTAACTATTTTTAAGATTTAAAAATTTTTATTACCTCGTTAAAGCAACCGTTGACAACTATCTCAAAATATAACATATTTTCTACAATTCCCTTATTATTTTTAAAGACCAGAATTTTTAAAAACATTTTCTTGGTCTTCTTGCATAAAATTCATACAACTCAATTCAATACAATGCAATTCGAAATACAAATGAATAAGTATTATTGGGGTCGTATTTCCTACCGCCTCACAGCGGGGAAATTAGGGCGGTTAGCATTGCAAAAATCATATCGTTTGAACAAATTTTAAATTTAAATTTAATTTAAATTTGAAAAAAATTTAAAAGGCTTAAAGCAGGTCTTAAACTTTAAAGTAAATACCTATATGTTACAGGTTGATAGGCCTACAGGGTGCTTTAAGCTTGGCGGTCAAAATTTACTCCTATTTAATTTGGTTATTCTACGCTTTTTATATTAAAAAAATCTATTTTTGTCCAAAATATGTTTTATATTCCAATTAACATTTAAAAATAATAGTTTTATATTGCCTTAAAGAATATATTTTTATATCCTTGCAGAGGGTATTATAATTTTGTCACGAAATGTGAAACGCATTGAAGGAGGCCTTTTGACCAGGGCGATGAGCTGAGTCGATATAGCCATGTCCGTCTCTCAGTTTTGAAGCTATCTTGATAAAACTTGGTCCGTCTTTTTGCTGTACGCAGTACATATGTCGGAAGCGGCTAAATCGGATCACTGTATAATATAGCTGCCATAGGAACGATCGGTTCGGAATCAACATTTAGTATAAAAAACTTTTTTGTTTCTTAAGATATCTTAACCAAACTCACAGATTGTCTAATTGGTATAATTTCAAACAGTCTGACCAGATTTGGTTCAAATCAGACGACTATATCATATAGCTGCCCCAGGAACGAACGGTTCGAAATAAACATTTAACAAATTTTGTAAAAAATGTACGGCCTATGCAGAGCTCTGAATGGGTATCCAAACTTTGGCGCGCCAAAGTTAGCTTGCGCTATATTTATTTTTGATTTTGTTCAAAATATGCACCAGCATAGGGATGGATATTCAATAAACTTATTATTTCGGAACTATAGTTTTGTTCTTTCAAATCCTTTTGCGATCTCACGTATCTAAGTGCTGAAATAAGTGTATGTGAAGAGGCTGCCAGCATTTTTAAGTCTTCTGTCTAATATGAGATATTTTTCACGTATTTGCATGTCTTAACTTTTTATAGTCTTTCTGCATTCCTCTGCACAGCTCTCCAATAGGTAAGTACTGTTACTCAATTAACTCCTTGCAATGAGCCAAAATCCTGTGTAGCGTACGATTAAATTTCTGTTTAGGATACACTTGATACACTTGTTGTTTTATAATAAAACAACACCCCAATTTCAAAATTTAAACAACACCCCAAAAAATTGTTGTTTTTTTTGTGAATTTTATTGATTTTTGATCGAATTTTTAGTAAAATAAAGACTTGCATGAAATTTTCATCCAGTTTTTTACAATATGGACAGTTGCTATGCTCGAAGTTAATTGTAATTGCATCTGCTCTCTTTCCTCACTAAAATGAAAAAAACGGAAATACCCAAAAAAAATTGTTAACATTTTAATCTCGGATTTTTGGTTAAATAAACTAATTAAATTATTAATAGAATTAAAACTTTGATGCATTAATTCAATATACTTCAAAGAACAGCCAAGTCCAGATAATTCGAAATGGTAAGGGGATCACAATTTTTATGAATTACAGAGTAATTCGATTTATCGAGGTTTCTATTTAACGGGTTTAAAGAAAGGAAAATTCGAACAAACGGGGCTTTTACATTTCATAAAGGCGACATAACTGTCTGCAAAATCGAGCTGTGATTTAACTACAGATTTACAGAAAATTTCTTAAAGTTTCCGGAACTACTGAAACTACTGGGAGTGCACGTGTATGCGTCTCCACCACGTTCGACGCTGGGTACTCTGGCTTACGGTAAATCTCTGCGAGTATTCAAAAGAACCTACGTAAGCGCATACGTATATCCGCGTTTGTGCCAATTAAGACCAGATACTAAAGATTTCGTCACAGCTGTGGTCAAAAACCAAAGCGGCTGGGACGAGATCGTTGAGAAGTATCCGTAATGCCAAAACGATTGGGGTAAAACCACAGCGATCGTTCCGAGATTAGGAATGCCTGCAGTATTAATTACTGGTTTCACTAATGGGTTACTTGTGTGGCCGCACACATACGTTTATACGCATACACACATGTGCTATCACTTTTCTCAAGTTTTGGCTAATTCTCGTTTTAATTCCTTTTGCGTTTCAACTCCCCCCTGAATATGCCACTGATGTATCGCTCACCTCGTTGTAATGTTTTTGCTTTATTAATTAAATCTTTTGGTTTATATATTAATTATTAATATGTATTATTATTTAATTATCCAAGAGCTTTGCGTTGACTTCTGCTGATCCGGTGCACGTCTGCGTGGTTCTGAGGCTCTCGGCGAATAGAACGCATGCACATTTTCTTGCGCTTCATTTTCCTATTTCTTTGGCAACTTCTGCCGACGCGTGCCAGCCGAGCCTCTCTTTTGTCGCTTAGCGTGCCAAAAGTACAGCCTCCACGAAAGCCAGCGACGTCACTCGCCAAGAAAAGACAAACGGTGCACAGTGGGGAAATTAGGGCGTGTCACATTGCAAAAATCATTTTTTCGATGCCAGCAATCATAAAAGTAATTTATGCATCCGATAGAGAATTCTCCACAGATTAAGAATCAAAAAGAATTTTAAAATCAGGTAAAAATTGTGGGCGGTATAGCCCCTCAATGTTGGCCTATTTTCGAGATCGTGCACAAATATGAACATTTGTACTAAAACTACCTACTTTGAAAGCAAATTGTAGACAAATTATGCAACCGATGTAAAAAATTTTGGTGTCATCTGAAAAGTAGGTAAATTTTTAGGTCAATACGAGAAAAATTAAGTCCTTCGCCAATCTACTTTTCGTACCGGAGAAGTCTGAAAAGTACACTAAAATAGGGCTATTTTTGACCTTTGGTAGCATATAACTTACAAGCTCTTACGAGCTTTTATGCCAAATTTTGTAAACAGGTAGAGGGAATATTCCTCTAACTAACCTATATAACTTTTGCTGCCCGATCTGGCCCGATTAGAAGTTAAATGAACAAAACTGTCGCAACATCACAATAAAAGCGCGCGGCAGGCTGATGGAAGAAGAAGAACACAATTCAATGAACGTGCGTTCTCGCTGTGGATGTTTATCAATATTGCGATATAATGAGTTATTTTAACCCGCACCTGTCTTATAACCTTAAAAATGTTATTATTAATGGCAGGTAAAAGTACATACAATATGAACTTGTAATTTGTCTTTGAATTGAAGTTACAACCTGCATATAAGTTAACACATAAATTCCATAGCAACTAAGTAACACTACATGAATAATGCTGACACGCCAAAATGTGGGTTCAGTGCTCTGCACTAGCAACAATCAGCAGCGATCGTATGACACTTCTTTGCTGGAGTGCTGCGGCGCTTAGAATGCTGAGTCGGCATTCCGACTGTGGTTCGATGGCGCGATGCATTGTCTTTACTGAGTAGAATTATGTTTTGCCTTTGTCTTTAGCTTTAGTTTGATTTTGAATAAAGTAGACGTAAGTCACTTGGAATTGCACTCCGGCACACTGTCGTTATTTGTCTTTATTGAATTATATTACTGTACCACAAGGACAGTAATCAACAAAGGGGACGAAGTCAAGTCTCCCACCATAATAATCATAACCATAACACATCTAAGGATCCTACCCCGATCAACGTCCTTAAGGAAAGCCACCGGACTTGGATCACACCATCAGGAGCCACGTGGGAGCACCACGGCCACTGGACTAAATAACGAAATAACTGGCGGCCAATCCTGGCCATCCTGGCTAGATTAGATTGCACCTATGCCGACCGAACATCCTTGCGCCTACTGAGGCAAAACTTAGACATGGTCAGACAAGGTGAAATGACACTTATGCAGTACTGTGATGAGGTCGAAAAGAGACTAACTCTGGTAACTAATAAGATTGTTATGTCACACGAACAAGAAGGCGCTGAAGTGCTTAACGCTGAAGTTAGAGCCGATGCCTTACACACTTTCATATCAGGCTTGAGGAAACAACTCAGAGCTGTCGTATTCCCAGCGCACCCCAAAGACCTGCCCTCTGCGCTAGCTCTCGCCGTAGAAACAGAAGCCAGCATAGAGAGGAGCATGTTTGCAAACTCCTATGCTAAAGTTGTTGAGGAGCGATCCCAAACAGTTGAAAACAGCAAACACAGATCATATGGTAAACCGAATAAAAACTACAAGGAAGACCACGGTCAAGATCGAAATCCTCATTACAAATACAAGAAAAATGGTCCAAAGGAGAACCCAATAAAGAAAGCCAAGAGCAAGCTTCACAACCGATGGAGATAGATTCTCTTCCAAATTCAGGCAGCGTACTGAATACAATCAGAACCAACCAAATGAGTCAAACGCTCCTAAGAGGAGGAACTCCTCAGAGCGACAAACAGGTCCGAGACGGCAACGTCTTAACAACATTGTTCAAGCGGATTCCGAAGAACAAAAAATAGCATACGAAATGTCGCAAAGGCTGCTGTCGAAGCAATTGACAGCGAGGAAGAGTACGATGAAGCCGACTCTGTCCATTTTTTAGGGAACACTCCCGGTTACCGTTCATTGAACGACGGTTGGCTGGGAGAACATTAAAAATGCTAATCGATACTGGCGCGGAAAAAAACTATGTTAAGCCCGTAAAGGAGCTGAAAACCATATTGCCGGTCGCCAAACCCTTCTCAGTGAATTCAATCCACGGGTCCACTGAAATAAAGGAGAAATGCCTGATAAACATTTTTAATCACACTTCCCCTTTTTTTCTATTAGACACACTTAGTTCGTTCGATGCCATTATTGGATTCGACTTGTTAACACAAGCCGGGGTACAGTTGAACCTTACAAAAAGTTTACTAGAGTATCAGGGCATTTCTGAAGAAATTCAATACCAGAAATGCACTGATGTAAATTTCACCGATGTAAACGACATCGTAGTTCCTATCTCCGTCAAAAAGGAGTTCAGGAACATGATACTTAAGAGGAAAAAGGCCTTTTCAACAACAGAAGAAGCACTCCCTTTCAACACCTCTGTCACCGCCACAATCCGCACGGTTGACAATGAGCCAATATATGCCAAAAGTTACCCAAGTCTAATGGGCGTTTCTGACTTCATAAACAATGAAGTCAAGCAACTACTAAAAAACGGCATCATCAGACCATCAAGGTCACCCTACAACAGCCCAACGTGGGTTGTTGACAAAAAAGGCATAGACGCCTATGGCAACACAAACAAAAGATTAGTCATCGACTTCAGGAAACTGAACGAGAAGACTATACCTGATCGTTACCCAATGCCCAGTATTCCCATGATTCTAGCGAACCTGGGAAACGCTAAATACTTCGCTACCCTCGATCTAAAGTCAGGGTATCACCAAATATACCTTGCGGAACATGACCGCGAAAAAACCCCATTCTCTGTTTGCGGTGGCAAATATGAATTCTGCCGACTGCCATTTGGTCTTAAGAATGCTGGCAGCATCTTCCAAAGGGCAATCGATGATGTTCTAAGGGAACATATTGGGAAAATTTGTTACGTCTACGTAGACGATGTCATAGTTTTCTCAAAAAACGAAGTAGACCATGTCAGACACATTGACACGGTACTCAAGTGCCTGATTGAAGCCAATATGAGGGTAAGCCAAGAGAAAACTAACTTTTTTAAAGAAAGCGTAGAGTATCTTGGTTTCATCGTAAGCAAAGACGCACCAGATCCGACCCAAATAAGGTCAAGGCCATTCAAGAGTACCCCAAAAGCGTCTGGCAAGCTATTACAGAGACAAAAATACCAATGCAAAAATAAAAAGGTGGAAAGCCTACATCGACCAATACAACGCCAAGGTTTGCTATAAGCCTGGCAAAGAAAATTTTGTAGCAGATGCATTGTCCAGACAAAATCTCAATGCCCTACAAAATGAACCTCAATCAGACGCCGCAACCGTTCACAGCGAACTTTCAATGACCTACACGGTCGAGGCCACGGACAAACCGTTAAATTGCTTCAGAAACCAGATCGTTCTGGAAGAAGCACGTTTCCCATTGAAACGCATCATGGTTTTGTTCCGCAACAAAACTCGCCACCTGATCAACTTTACCGCTAAGAGCAGCATTTTAGAAATTCTCAAAGAACCTCCCCACATTAGCAAGTTTCTAACACGAATTAATTGCTCATTTTCCTTCTACAAAATTTCGGTTTTGAAAAAATCTCGTACAAGACATAACGGATAAAAGCGATCAGTGGGAAATAATAAATAGCGAGCACAACCGGGCGCACAGAGCAGGCCAAGAAAATGTCAAACAAATCTTGCGCGACTACTACTTTCCGAACATGAGCAGTTTAGCCAAAGAAGTAGTCTCAAATTACAAAGTTTGCACGCAAGCAACATATGACAGACATCCCAAGAAACAACAGCTTGGCGAAACGCCGATTCCTCAATATACGGGCGAAATGTTGCACATAGACATATTCTCAACCGACAAAAAACAATTTTAGACTTGCGTCGACAAGTTTTCCAAATTCGCTTGGTACAACCAATAATATCAAGAACAATTGTCGAATATGTTTCCTTACATTAAAACAATATATTGCGATAATGAACCTTCATTCAACTCAGAGACCATAACATCCATGTTGAAAAACCAATACAACATCGATATTGTAAACGCTCCTCCTTTGCACAGTTCATCAAATGGCCAAGTGGAACGATTCCACAGTACGTTAGTTGAGATCGCTAGGTGCCTAAAGATTGACAAAAAAATCGAGGACACAGTTGAATTAATACTGAGAGCAACAGTAGAATACAATAAATCGCTACATTCGGTCATTTGCGAAAAACCAGTTGAAATTCTTCATGAGGGTCCCGAAAAGCGCAGTTCAGGTATTACTTCCAAACTGGCAAAAGCCCAACAAAACACCATAGAAAGGTGTAACGCAAACAGGCAAAACCGCGTATTTGAGGTAGGAGAGAAAGTATTCCTCAAAAACAACAAGAGGTTAGGAAACAAGCTAACCCCTCTCTGCACCAGACAGGAAACACAAGCAGACCTAGGAACGTCTGTCTTAATTAAGGGGAGGGTGGTCCACAAGGACAACCTAAAATAGTTTTACCTTATATTTAGTTAGGAAATAAGTTCTCCAAGACAAAGCACCACAATTTCACCACTCAATCCAAATTACAGGTTCACCTTCGTAGCGCTTATCATCCTTGCAATAGAAAATGGTCGGATCACCGATTTCTCGCATGCCAACTACATCCCAGTAATAGACGGTGAAGTATTGGTGTTCGAACACCGCACAGTGGGGAAATTAGGGCGTGTCACATTGCAAAAATCATTTTTTCGATGCCAGTAATCATAAAAGTAATTTATGCATCCGATAGAGAATTCTCCACAGATTAAGAATCCAAATTTTAAAATCAGGTAAAAATTTTGGGCGGTACAGCCCCTCAAAGTTGGCCTATTTTCAAGATCGTGCACAAATATGAACATTTGTACTAAAACTACCTACTTTGAAAGCAAATTGTAGACAAATTATGCAACCGATGTAAACAATTTTGGTGTCATCTGAAAAGTAGGTAAATTTTTAGATAAATACAAGAAAAATTAAGTTCTTCTTTTGTAAACAAGTAGAGGGAATATTCCTCTAACTAACCTTTATAACTTTGGCTGCCCGATCTTGCCCGATTACAAGTTAAATGAATAAAACTGACGCAACATCGCAATAAAAGCGCGCGGCAGGCTGATGGAAGAAGAAGATCGCAATTCAATGAACGTGCGTTCTCGCTGTGGTTGTTTGTCAATTTTGCGATATAATGAGTTATTTTAACCCGCACCTGTTTTATAACCTTAAAAAAGGTTATTATTAATAAGTTTTCTACCACTTTAGGGTACTATGGCAGGTAAAAGTACATACAACATGAATGCACTTGGTATGAACTTGTAATTTGTCTTTGAATTGATGTTACTACCTATATACACCTAAGTCTGTTTTTACACGGTAGATTGGTTCCAGAAGAAGCCGTGTAAAAAAAACCGTGTAAAAAAAGATATATGAACATACTTCGCAAAAGTTCAATTTGATAAAAAAATGTTAAGTACATAAAATTTCAAATCGTGCTAAATGGAATAAAATCGTGTAAAAAAATTAAAAATATTTAATTTTCAAACCGTGTTATATCAAAACCGTGTAAAAAAAGACCGTGTAAAAACAGACTTGGGTGTATATGGAAAGTACTACCTACATATATGAGTTTAAAATAGTTATGTTTTTGTGTGTTTTTACCTAGATAGAAACAGGATCTATATAATGGCTTACATTCAATGTTAGCTGTCAGGTGATTTTTGACTTAGCCATTACATGTCGCAAGCCGCTTTTTTAGTGAACTTTATTTCTACATATAAGTTAACTACAACATTGTTGCACAACTCTCTCAGTGGCCGCCTACAAATTGCTAACGTAAACATTCTAGACTTTGTTGCACTGTGTCGCAACAGAAGTCTAGTAAACAATATTCATCAGAACTCCAATTATAAACATCCGCCAAAAACCGATAATGCTGATAATGCGTACGCAGCACTTCACTTCGAGGAACCCAAAAGTTCAGCTACCGATCGCTGCCGCCTACGCTAACGTCGCTGCCAATAACCAACAGCTAGATTAGGGATAAATTGTTTAAGTCGAAATCAGTCACAATCTTGGATTTGAATAAATCAGTGCAACTTTAAAATCCTCCAAGTGTTTTTATTAACTAGCGCCCGAGCAGGGACCAGCGTAGTATTCGAAAGATTAAGTTCGCGAAAAGTATAAAGTAAATTATACTGGCTACGTTGGCCCACTATAAGTTCGCGATATCGAAGTGACTCTTTTCAATTAATTTTGGAAATCGAAGTGAACTTGGTCGGTAAATTAATTTTTATCGGCTCATCGGCAGTCTACACGTTTTGCAAGGCTAGACCCCAGAACAACCTCAACTAAGTGTGTGTCGCAGGATCCCAAGTAGACAGCGAACAGGAGACATCCGGACCATCGTGAGGAGTAGCTGCATCAACCATGTAACTTAAGTTTTAGTGTTAAGACTTACCAAATCAAAACAACAAAGAAATTAGAATAAGTGCATAAATTAAATTAAGTGGAAAATTTTTACAATCTATTAAACCAAGAAATAAATATTAATTGCAAGAAAAAATAGTAAGTGAAAAATTTTACAACATACTAAACAAAGAAATTAATTAAGTGTATTTAATAAGTAATTAAGTGAAACTAAGAAAGTTAAACTTAAACATCAAATAAAAGAACGTAAAATTATAACTAATCAATCCACTGCAATCACAGTATAAATTATCCCAACTTTGCGATTCCCACGGACCCTCCAAAGTAAAAGGGAAATACCAGCCACTGGTATTCACAACTAAAAACATTTAATCATAAAAATAAATTAAATTCCAAATATCATTTCAATTTGCTGCAAACAATTGTATTTAAAATATCTTTTGATTCCCCACAAATAATTTAAGTAACCTCGCACAAAACACATGAACACAAAATTTTATACTACACATAAACACAAATAATTGCGAAAAATCAAAACCTTATTAATCTATTACACCCGCGCACAGCATATCATATTTTCAATTCTAACACGATTCCGCTTTTACCTCAATCAAACCTACTATACTTGGCCCACTTTGTAAATTACGTTAATGGCAAACCAAAACAATTTAATTAGACCGCCTATATTAGTCCTGGAAGAACAGTTAGAACCGGTAGATCAGTTAGCACAAGAAGAACAGATAATTCAACGTGATAATCAAATAGACCAGTTACAACAACAGTTACAGTTACAGCAACAGATACAGCAAGAGTTACAGCAACAGTTACAGCAGCAGTTAATTCAACCTAATAATCAAAGAGACTTGTTACAACAACATAGGAATTTACAAAGACAACAAGAATTTCAACAAAACAGAGACATGGACGTAACCAGAAGAATCGAATTAGAAACCATTATAGGCGAAGTACTAACCCAACAATTACCAACATTGCTAAGATATCTAAATAACAATACAACAGACTTTGCTAACGCACCCAACGAACGCATCAATGAAGAAAACAGAATGAACTTGACAGACTTAGACCGAGTACCCGATGTAGTGAAAGGAATACGAGAATTCAATGGAAATCCAGCAGAATTCAGCTCTTGGAAAAAAGGCATAGACAGGATTATAGAAGTTTATAATAACTTAAAAGGAACTTCAAAATATTTTGGCATCTTGCATACCATACGGGCAAAAATAACAGGAGATGCACTTGAATCATATAATGTGCCGTTAAATTGGGAAGCTATTTCAAGCTGCCTTACTTTACATTATGCGGACAAACGAGACTTGGGTACTCTAGAATACCAAATGACCACAATAGTACAGGGAAATCAACAATCAGTTGAAGAATTTTTCCAAGTCGTTTACAAACACTTATCTCTCATTCTAAACAAAATAAATTGCATGGGCTTGGGTCAAGAGGCAGAAACCGTTATGAAAAAGGCTTATCGTGATAAGGCCTTAGATACTTTCGTGCGAGGACTTCGTGGAGATTTGTCCCGACTACTAGGAATCAAGGAACCAGTAGACCTCCCTAGTGCATTACATCTGTGTCTGAAGTTAGAAAACCAAAGTTTCCGATCGATTCACGCCAATGGCAGGGGTCCACCCCCCAATTTCCGAATGAACCAAAAACCAATATTGACACCTCGACAACTGCAAAATCCGGTTAACCAAGGCTACCGTAATCCGCCTCCCATTCCTCATAGGCAGGCTCCATTGCAAAACCCATCCTTTGCACAACGACAATTTAATACACCTTTTGGACAGCAACAACCGTATCCAATAACTCAACAGGTTTCTCCAGGATTCGTAAACCAAACAAGACAAAATACCCCTCAACAATTTCCACCATATCAACCAGCTCCGTTTAGGCCTACAGCACAGAAACCTCAACCACGACCAGTACCAATGGACGTAGATAGATCCATACAGACCAGGCAAGTCAACTATATCAACCGACCACAATTTGAAATTGGGAAAAGACCACCAATTCCAATTAATGACCCAGCAAAAAGACAACGAAATTTTAATATTCAAGCAGGAGCTAATGAAGGAAGTACAGACACAGAAGTTACATCAACGGACACAGGATACGAACAACTAATGTCAGATTGCGAAACACAAAACGACTTTGATGAAACCTTAGCAGAATATACTGAGCAAATAGACGAAAACGACGATAGTGAACAATACGACTACACGTACCTCAATTTTTTAGAATAAGCGACTCCTCGCTTCCTTATTTCGAGTGTAAGGTGAGGAGTGGACAAATATTAAAAATTTTAATCGATACAGGATCCAACAGAAACTACATTCAGCCAAAATTTGTAACAAAGCCCATACTAAATGAAAATCCGTTTACTGCAGTCTCAGTTGGTGGTAATATTCAAATTACGCACCATAAGAAAGCCAATCTATTCAACGACCCAAACATAATTGTAAAATTTTTCTTATTACCTACCCTTAAATCATTTGACGCAATATTGGGAAATGACAGTTTAAAAGAATTAGGTGCAGTAATAGATATTAGAAATAAATCAATGACTATCGGCAACAAAATCCAAATACCTATAAAGGAGAAAAAATTTCAATCAGTAAACACAATAATTCCTAGAACCGAACACCTAACAGAAAGTCAGAAAACAGATTTAAGGCAACTTGTAAAACAATTTCCAAATTATTTCTCCGATCCCAATGAAAAATTGACCTATACCACTAACGTAAAAGCAGAAATTCGTACAAACACAGAGACACCAGTATATTCAAAATTTTATCAATATCCAATGTCCTTAAAAGAAGAAGTTTGTAAACAGATCAATGAACTTTTAGATAATGGAATAATACGTCCATCACGTTCTCCATATAATTCACCAGTGTGGATTGTACCAAAGAAATTGGACGCTTCAAATGTAAAAAAATATAGAATGGTAATAGATTATAGAAAACTCAACAGCGTGACAATAGCAGATAGATACCCACTACCGGACATTAATGGAGTATTAGCACAGTTAGGAAGTAACAAATTCTTTTCCGTCTTAAATCTAAAAAGTGGATTTCACCAAATCCTCCTGAAAGAAAAAGATATAGAAAAAACAGCCTTTTCAGTAAATAATGGGAAATATGAATTTACACGACTTCCTTTTGGATTGAAAAACGCCCCTCCATATTTCAGAGAGCACTTGACGATATACTTAGAGAACACATTGGGAAAATTTGTTACATCTATATATATGACATTATTGTTTTTAGTGAAGACGAAAAAACGCATAAAACAAATTTAGAACAGATCTTTGAAACCTTGAATAAAGCAAATATTAAATGCCAGTTGGATAAATGCGGGCTCTTTAAAAATAAAGTAGAGTTTTTGGGTTTTGTAATCTCAGACAAGGGTATAGAAACGAATCCAGACAAGGTAGGAGCCATTGCTAACTATCCTACCCCAAAAACATTGAAGGAATTAAGATCGTTTCTTGGACTCTCGGGATACTACAGAAGGTTCATTAGAGATTACGCAAAATTAGCTAAACCTCTTACGACTTTATTGAGAGGAGAAGACGGACGCGTGTCCAAAGGGGCTTCAGCCAGAAAACCAATCCAATTAAATAACGACGCCTTAAAAACATTTCACAAATTAAAAAATAGCTTAATTTCCGATGAAGTAATATTGCACTACCCTGATTTTACTAAGGAATTCGTCCTTACAACAGATGCTTCAGACTTTGCTATTGGAGCAGTACTTTCACAAAACAATAGACCGATATCATTCATCTCTAGAACCCTTTCACAAACAAAAGAAGGATATGAAACAGCAAAAAAAGAAATGTTGGCCATAACATGGGCAGTAAATTCATTGCGTAGTTATTTGTACGGGGGTTCGAAGGTGAAGATTTACACAGATCATGAACCACTGATACATGATTGCAATTGGAAAGGTAGTATAGCAATCAGAAGATGGAAAGCAAATTTAGACGAGTACAATAAGGAATTACTTTACAAACCAGGAAAGGAAAACATAGTAGCTGATGCATTGTCCCGAATACCTAAAAAAATCGAAATTAATTCAGTTACAAGTACCCAACATAGTGCCAGTAGCTCAGGCCATGATCTTATTCCCAGTATTGAAGTACCAATAAACGCATTCAAAAATCAATTATTCATTAACAAAGAACAACCCACAGACTACAAATTTGTCATACCATTTCCCACATTCCATCGACATATATTATCACAACTAAATTTCACCGATGACGACTTACTGAAATTACTAAAAAAATATTTAAACCCAGCAATTGTAAATGGGATCTATACGACAGAAGACATTATGGGACAGATTCAAAGAACTTTAGGTCTATTAAAGTTCGGTTTACGCAGCGAAAGGTCGAAGATTTGAAAAACGAAACAGAACAAGAAGAGAAAATCCTACAAACACACAATAGAGCTCACCGAAACGCTAAAGAAAACAAAATTCAACTCTCAGAAAATTATTACTTCCCCAAAATGAAACAAAAAATATCAACACTGGTAAAGCAATGTAGAGTATGCAAAGAAGAAAAATATGACAGACATCCCACAAATCCAGAAATTCATAAACACCAATTCCAGAATATCCAGGGCACACAATACACATTGACATATTCTCGACAGAAAAGAAATTAGTTTTGACAGCAATAGACAAATTCTCTAAATTAGCACAGACAAAAATCATACAATCAAAATCAATAGAAGATATCAAAAGACCCCTACATGACATTTTATTCTATTTCGGCGTACCCAAATGCGTAGTTATGGATAACGAAAAATCGTTTAATTCGGCCACTTTTCTCTTCATGCTAAAAGATCAACTAGGAATAGAAGTCTTTAGGGCTCCACCATATAAAAGTTCCGTGAATGGTCAGGTAGAAAGATTTCACTCCACACTTTCCGAAATTATGCGATGTTTAAAAACAAAACAAATTCATAAGACATTTGAAGAATTATTGGATAGAGCAGTTTATGAATACAATTTTTCAGTACACTCCATGACAAAAAAACGACCATTAGAAGTTTTCTTTGGAAGAAACGTCACCACAGACCCCGAACAATACGAAAGAAGTAGACAAGATAACATTGACTTACTTAAAGAAAAACAAAAAACTGACTTAGAAACTCACAATATATCTAGAAACCAAATACAAATCTACAGGGCAAGAAATATTCGTTAAACAAAACACTAGATTAGGTTCAAAACTATCTCCAAGATTTAAAAAAGAAATTGTCAAAGAAGACAAAAACACCACTGTCCTAACTGAAGCCGGGAGAATTGTCCATAAGAGTAATATTAAAAGTTAATAGGGTATCACAGAATTAATGTCCGAAAAACAACTTAGGGAATAAATACTTATCCTTGTCAGTCCAAAAAAAAAAAAAAAAAAAAAAAATAATAATAATAATAATAATAATAATATAATAATAATAATAATATAATAATAATAATAATAATACTTATAATACATTTTGTATTAACACCTACCTATAAGCAAGATGTTGTCCGACTACGTGTTTCAATCCGATCGTGAAAGGATCGGACCATACACGCACTATAACTTGGTTGTTAAACTACCATATTTTTAATAATTTCAGGATCACCTTACTTTTATTATTTCCATCCTTGGTGTGGGCAACGGTGGATATAACAAGCTATACAGAAGCGCAATCAATTCAAATCTACAGAGGAACAGGGAAGATTAAAATTTCCACAGCAAAAATTATACACATATTAGACTTAGACCAGATAGGGAAAGCACTTAATATGGAAATATGTTGCGGGAAGCCCTGACCATGACGACCTCATATCTATAGAAGGACATTTAAATAATGTAATAAGTAATAGCAATGAGCAAGTAATTATTAACAAACAATTCGAGGACAGACTTAATAACCTAACTAAGATATCAAATATGCTAACAAACACTATAAGAAAAGAAAGCCATTTTAGCGACACAATTGCCATAAGTTTACAAAACCAAGTCCGATTAATAAAAGAAGAAATTATTAACATTAAATTTGCCATTCAATGGGCAAGACTTAACATAATAAACACCTTTTTACTTAACGAAAACGAATTAATTGAAGTCAATAAGATTATAAAAAAAGGAAAAATGCTTGACTTATCGGTTAAAGAAATGTTAGAATTTTCAGATGTATCAATTTTCCACAACAAAACTACACTTGTTTATATTATAAATATATCATTCAGTTGGAAGATCCCGACAGTAGAATACCCTGAGGTAGTAGAGAACGTCACTCAAATTTTATATTAATTATATTTGTGTTTCGTATTTGTGCTGTCTGTTTTGTACTTAAAGGTCTAAGCAACAATGAGCACGCTATTTTCAAAATAACTAAATAAAAACATAAAAAAAACAATTCTAAATGTATAACAAAAATTAAAAAAAAAATTAAAGAATTTAAGCATGCTTTTACTGGGATTCGAACCCAGGTCCCCGGTTTGACTACGGGCATCTCTATCACTTGATAACTTGAAAGAGAGAAAGAGAGAGGGCGAAAACTCACAACAAACACAGCAACAACACATTAAATTAAAGAATAAAATAATTGCGGATATCTTCCGTGTTTATTATCCGATCTTGATCAAATTTTCACAATGCATCCTTACGAACTTAAGTATTGTTCCTGCCGAAGCTCATGTCTCTAGCTTGATAATTAACAAAATGGGCGAAGGGGGCGTGGCATCCAAAATTTGAAATAAACTTGATCTGCGTGCAAGTACAAGGAGTCTTCATACCAATTTTGGTGCTTCTAGGCCTTACCATCTCTGAGATCCTTTCGTTCATACGGACGGACAGACAGACGGACATGGCTATATCGACTCAGATTGTCGCCCTGATCAATAATATATATACTTTATGGGGTCTGCCACGCCTCCTTCTGCCTGTTGCATACTTTTTTTTTGAACAAACTTAATATACCCCCTCAGGGTATAAAAATACCCATAGTTGATAAAATAGACTACCAAAATATAATAATCAGACCCATTGTTAAAAATAACACAATCATTCATCTCAATGTAAACGAAATCTTCTTATCTCAAAATAACATTTTTGGACTTATAAGTAATTGTAAATCTTTTAATAACATTAAATTATGCGATAAAAAACAGATTGTAAACTTAAATAATACTAGTTGTATTCCTAAGTTAGTTCAGGGAAAGGAGGCGCTGTGTGAATTTAGTAACGCGGATCACATACCAGAGCTGGAAGAGATCGACGAGGGCATGATCATATTAAACAATTTCAACGGAACGGTACGCTGGAGCAATACGGATCAAAAATTAATGGGTTCTTATCTGATCCAATTCTGGAATGACACAATAGCCATTAATGAAAAGGAGTTCGACAATGCCGAGGAAACTATTCTCAAGCCCGGAGTTCCCATCATCCAAATAACCCCAATAGAGAAGCAAAGGTTGAAAATCTTGTCTCTGGAGGCCCTACAAGCTCTTCATATTAAAAACACCAACAAGCTTGAACACTTACAAACTCATCGCTCTTTTCGGCCTATTTTTTACTGCGGCAATGGTTGCCATAATCGTTAAACTATTTCTTTACAAAAAACGGAAAATCATAATTCAGCCATATCCAATTGCACCAATAAAATCAAAAATAAACACAACACCAATAGAAAACAACCACATCAAGATGACCAACTTCAAGCCGAAAATCATCCAACCAGAATTCAACAACATTCCATTCTTCTAATAAAACAAAAAGCCTACTTAAGGACAAGCAGGATTTTGAGGGGGAAGAGTTAACTACAACATTGTTGCACAACTCTCTCAGTGGCCGCCTACAAATTGCTAGCGTAAACATTCTAGACTTTGTTGCACTGTGTCGCAACAGAAGTCTAGTAAACAATATTCATCAGAACTCCAATTATAAACATCCGCCAAAAACCGATAATGCTGATAATGCGTACGCAGAAATAAGTCACAATCTTGGATTTGAATAAATCAGTGCAACTTTAAAATTCTCCAAGTGTTTTTATTAACTTATATACTTATAATTCAGAAGAGTAAATTGCTCCTATGGCTTTGCAGTGATAACGCTAATGAATTTACGTTGAAAATGTTAAATGAATTAGATGTTTAGATGAATTAGATAATTGAAATGTAGCCCAAGAAGAAACTTAATTCTATGTTACATAGGATTTTGTCTTTTTGAATATTAATCCCAATGTTGACAAATATTTTAAAGAAAATCTAAAATTAAAAAAAAGTTCCAAAAAAAAATTTTTTTTTTAAGTATAATTTTGTTAATGAAACTATTTTAGAAATATTAAATAAATGTTAATAAATAAATGTTTAAAAGCATTAAATACGCCAAGCAAAAGGTAGTCCACTTTGACCACCTAGCATAAAGCACCCTGTAGGGCTAGCACCCTATAAGGGTATTCATTTTAAAGCTTAAGACCTCTTCTATTAAGGGTTTTTTAAATTTTGGAAAATTTCTAAAGTGGTTCAAAAGATATGATTTTTGCAATGCTAGACGCCCTAATTTCCCCACTGTGCGGCGTCAGCGAGCTGCGCAGTCGAGAAGCAAGGCATCGATCTAGGCTGTGTGAGTGTGTGTGTGCGCGCGTGGGCTTGTCGTTTTCTTTTCCATGCTGTGCGTAGCGTCACCGCCGCTCTGAGAGAATTGTAGTTGGTCGCCTGGGCAGCAACTCGCCGTTTGTTTACCGTTTGTTTGCTTTGCCTTTGGCGGCTCGTGACGTCGCTGCTTGCGTTGTGTTGGCGATGGCAGGCTTGTGGCGTCAGTGCTGACTTTCTGTCGAATTTTGTGCGCTCAATTTATGGGGCGTCACAAAGTCTTAGCAACAATGGGCACACTATATTCAAACTAACTAAATAAAAAGATAAAAACCAAATTTTAAATGTATACGATTTCAAAAATAAATAAGTTAAGAACTATAATATGAATTTGCATTTATGAAGATCCAAACAGAGATAAATAGAAAGAGAAGGTGAAAGAAAGCGAAAACTCACTCTAACACAGCGTGCACTTAAATACATATGTATATATGTATGTGTAAATGTATAAGTTAAGAACAAAAATATTAAAAGTCTTCAAAACTGCAATTGCAACAACATCCGGCAGTCAGGTGCAGTAGCTCCAATATTGCTAAGCTCAGCGTCTGGATAACTTCCCGGACGCGCAACCCAAAAACCAAACTTCCCGCACGAGCACTTCAAATGTCAGAGTTCCAGGAACATTGGGCAACAAGTCAGGTGCTCCAGAAACATCGCTGCAACAGCCGCTGCAGACGCCGTTGCGTCTGCCAACGTCGCCGTCGACACACACAGCTCTCATTAGGTTTCTTTAGCTTAGTTTAATTAGTCTAAAAATTGTAATCAAACCATAATGTCCAATTGGACAAATAAAGTTTAAATTTTTTTATATCCAAAATAATAAAAGGATTTAACTGGCGCCCGATCAGGGACCAGTGGAATAAACGATAAAGCAAAACTGCCTTTAAGTTTCCGGCTCGCGACGGGTTAAGTCCGACAGTTGCCAACCGCCCACTGGCCTAGTGAAGTATTGAATAGTCTCCCTCGCGTTAATTCGTGTGGTCAATATTAACTAACTGACAGAAACTTAATTGTTCCATCAGCAAAGCAGTGAATCTTACGTGATTACCCGCTCATCGGTGAACTACAATTCTGTAAGATCCGTTCGCAGAACATCCTCAACGTGTACTGGTCGCAGGATCCCCAGTAGAGCAATCAAAAAGGATAATATCTGGACAGTCGGGAGGAGTAGCCACATCAATAACCTAATGTAAGATAGTGCTTAAGAACTACACAAAATATAAAAGAAAAGATATTAAACAAAACAATACGAAAGAAAAACCAAACATATTTGTAAAAACAAAATTGAATCAAGAATTGCCAAAGGCAAACAGATTACAACAAATTTATTCCTAAATAAAGCTCGCCAAGGCGAAGAAATAAAAACATATAAAACACTGTAAAACGATAACAAATTAAACTTATCTACTCTAACAGTAGTATAATTAATTCCAATCTTGCGATTCCCAAGGGACCCTCCAAGGTATAAGGAAGAAACCAGCCACTGCTTTTAACAAAAATAATAGTATCTTTAAGTTCTAATATAAAGCATAAAACAATCTCCTCAAGTTAATTGTCAAACTCATTATCTTACCAAAAAAATATTTTTGAAACAAAATTATCATCCTCTTAAATTATCCATACCTTTTTTGGTCCCCCAAATTAAAAACTAATGGCCAACGAAAACAATTTACTTCGACCTCCTGTTTTTAACCAGGACGACGTAGGCATCGAAAAACAAGCGCGACAACAACAAAGACAGGCTCAAAGACAATTAGTACACCAACAGAATAGAGGTATGGCGACTATAGAACAACTGACTGCATTAGTCAGCACAACAGGTCCCGCGTATAGTGCAAACTGTAAACAACCCAGAGCAGGAGTTTAATAACGCAATAGATCAGGTAATAGACAAAGACTACTGTGAAAATTTGGGTGGAGAAGCCGGAACACCAAAATATTTTGGCATACTCCATGTAGTCAGAAATTAAATCATAGGCAATGCTGACACAGCACTAGAATCATAGTGTTCCATTAACTTGGAGGGCAATATCAAAGTGTTTAACTATGCATTATGGGGACAATCGTGATCTTGGTACCCTTGAATATCAAATGACTATGTTATCGCAAGGCATTACCCAATCGGTCGAAGAATTCCACCAGACGGTATACAAACACCTGTCTCTCCTCTTGAATAAGTTGAATTCTATGGATTTGGGCGAAGAAGCTCACCGACTTCTAAAGAAGATGTATCGCGACAAAGCCCTTGATACATTCGTATGTGGCTTACGCGGAGATCTTGCTCGTATTTTAGATGCACAAGCGCCACCAGATCTTCCTTCGGCATTAAACATATGCTTAAAAATGGAAAATCAAAAATATCGATCCATGCATGCAATAACCTTAGGACAACCCAATAGCAGAAATGCTAATGTCAAACCAACACCAGCTCCGCGAAACATGCAATTTAGTAACTTAGGTTTTCGACAACAACCGCAGGCTCCCCCCAGAAATCGTCCGTTCCAATATCAACAAAACTACACTTACTTCGGACAGCAACGACAATTCGCTGCACCGCGGCAATACGATCCCAACCAATATAGACAGCAACAGTTTACACCACCCAGGCCAACTGCGCCAAAACCTTTACCCAAACCAGAACCCATGGACGTAGATCGGAGCATTAGGTCAAGAATGGTAGATTATATGAATCGACCAAAGTTCGAATTAGGGAAAAGACCTCCCGGCCCAATGCCCGATACGCAAAAAAGACAGAGAAACTTCAATATACAAACAAACGAAAATGGACAGAACGAAATGCAACCTGCTGATACGTACGCCACTATGGCAGAGTACGAGGAAGCAATTGCTGACCAGATAGATGAAGAAACTCGAGACGAGACCTTGGACGAAGACATTGACAGCTACGACAACGAAGAAACTGAACACTATGACAACTCTGGAATGGATTTTTTAGAATAGAGCATTCCTCGCTTCCATACTTTGAATGCAAGCTGAGGAATGGAATAACATTAAAAAATGCATTAAGCTACGGTGGAGCAAGCTCGACAGTAGGAGACCCTGTACTTTTTGAGTGCAAAGCGATCACTACAGATTGTTTCAGTGTCAAAAAAATGTCCATAGATGGCGCCACTACGAAGATATCAGATTATTTTGCCCGTAACATTGTTAGTTGAATAACTTCCGTGTTTATCATCCGATTTGGATGAAATTTGCAGGATAGGTTTGGACCATAGTCTGTATAATACATACTAAAAATCAATCATACTAGCATCAAAGGTTCTCTTGTAATTCGACTTGGAAATTTTGTATTTTAATTTGCGGGGGCGGAGGGGGCGTGGCAAAAATATAAAACAAACTCGTTCAATGCAAGATATAGATGTACATATATGCCAAATTTGGTATCTCTAGCTCTTATAGTCTCTGAGATCTAGGAACTCAAAAAAGGGACAGACGGACAGACAGACGGACATGGCTATATCGACTCGGCTGCTGATGCTGATCAAGAATATATATACTTTATGGGGTCTGCCAGGCCTCCTTCTGCCTGTTACGCACATTTTTTTTAATAGACCCATTTGTACTTTTTTAAAGTACAGGGTCTAAATATTAATAGATACAGATTCAAATAGGAATTATATTCAACCTAAATACGTCACCAATTCGATACCGAACCAAAAACCTTTTAACGCTGTGTCTATAGGAGGCAGTGTTCCTGTCACTCACCATAAAATAGCTAACCTCTTCAATCATCCCGACGTTAACGTCAAGTTCTTTTGTTGCCGACTTTAAAGTCATTTGATGCCATTCTGGGCAACGATAGCTTAAAAGAGCTAGGAGCTGAAATAAAATCAGCAAAAAATAATGACAATAAAGAACAAAATTAACGTACCCATAAAAGAAAAGAAATTTGAGGCGGTAAATACCATAGTACCAAGAATCGAGCATTTGACCAAGTTCCAAAGTGACAAATTAAACAAGCTTCTTCAAGTATATCCAAAATTATTCGCAGAACCAAACCAGAAACTGACCTACACAACTAATGTGAGGGCAGAAATACGAACTTCTTCGGATACACCAGTGTATTCTAAGTTCTATCAATATCCAATGAGCTTGAAAGATGAGGTAAATAAGCAGGTTAAGCAACTTTTAAATGATGGAATAATCAGACCATCAAGGTCTCCATACAACTCCCCAGTATGGATAGTTCCGAAAAAAGCAGACGCCTCAGGGGTAAAAAAATATCGCATGGTTATAGATTACAGGAAATTAAACTTGGTTACCATTGCAGACAAATACCCAATCCCAGAAATAAATGAGGTGCTTGCCCAACTAGGAAACAATAAAGTATTCTCCGTATTAGACCTTAAAAGTGGGTTCCACCAAATACCACTGAAAATGTCCGACATAGAAAAAACCGCCTTCTCCGTGAATAACGGAAAATATGAGTTTACGCGACTCCCATTCGGACTAAAGAACGCGCCAGCAAGCAGATAAAGTCTCTGCTATAGCTCAATATCCAATTCCGAAGACCCTCAAAGATTTAAGATCTTTTTTGGGGCTCTCAGGATATTACAGAAGATCTATCGAAAATTACGCCAAGCTCGCCAAGCCCCTTACCACGCTTTTAAGAGGGGAAGACGGACGAGTGTCTAAAAAAATGTCCGCAAAAAAATCTATTTCGCTTGACAACCAAGCACTAGAAGCATTCAAGAAGCTCAAAAGCAGTTTAATTTCTAAAGATATAATACTCCGCTACCCAGATTTCGAAAAGGAGTTTCACTTGACAACCGATGCGTCCAATTATGCAATAGGCGCAATTTTATCGCAAGATAACAAACCTATCTCATTTCTCTCAAGAACCCTATCCAAGGCAGAAGAGAATTACGCCGCTAACGAAAAAGAGATGTTAGCCATCATTTGGGACATTTACAGACAGCAGTATAATTCAAATGATTTATTATCTGATTTGAAAAAACATCTTAATCCCTCAATAATCAATGGTATCTGTACGACCGAAGATATAATGTGGAAAATTCAACAATTATATCCAAGTCATTTTAAGAACTACAAGGTACGTTTCACCCAGTCCCAGGTAAAAGACCTGACCAGCACAACAGACCAGGAGGAGCAGATCCTCAAGACTCACAACAGAGCCCACAGAAATGCTTTAGAGAACAAAATTAAGTTATCCAAGGAATTCTATTTTCCGAAAATGAAACAGAAAATCGCAAATATAGTTAAACAGTGCAAAATTTGTAAAGAAACGAAATATGACCGGCACCCACCTAACCCAGAGATAAGGGAAACTCCCATACCAGAATACCCCGGACATATAATTCACATCGACATCTACTCAACGGAAAAACAACTCGTAGTTACAGCAATAGACAAATTTTCCAAACTAGCGAAAGCTCAAATCATAAAATCAAAAGTAGTAGAAGACATTAGAACCCCACTACGCGACATAGTGTTTTATTTTGGTGTACCAAAATTTATGGTAATGGACACTGAGAAATCTTTGAACTCCGAATCAATACGATTTATGTTAGTAAACCAATTAGGAATAGAAATCTACACGACACCCGCTAACAAGAGTACAGTTAGCGGACAGATAGAACAATTTCATTCAACATTCTTTGAAATAATGAGATGTTTGAAAAGAGATCAAACCCATCGGAACTTTGAGGAACTTTTAGATAGAGCCGTTTACGAGTATAATTACTCAATTCATTCGGTAACGAAGAAAAGGCCACTGGAAGTTTTCTTCGGCAGAAGAGTCACCACCGACCCGACAAAGTACGAACAGGCAAGCCTAGACAACATAGAACAACTAAGACGCAAACAAACCGATGACTTAGTGGACCATAATAGCAGGAAAAAACCTATTCGAACTTACGATGTAGGATAAGAAATATTCGTAAAATTAAATACAAGATTATGTTCGAAACTGTCCGATCGATTTAAAAAGGAAACAGTAAAAGAAGATAAAAACACTACAATACTAACAGAATCAGAACGTACAGTACACAAAAGCTATATTAAATCCTAAGTTTAATTTCAGGATGTTGATATGCTTAGCCAACGGGACTATAACAATAACTAACTATACTGATGCACAGACTGTGACAATTTACAGCGGAATCGGGAAAATTCTTGGAACAAATTCGGGACGCTCTCAATATCCTACAAATGCACACACAGAACGATCTTAAATATAACAACTTATATCACACCATACAGCACGAAATAGCCCAAACATTTGTAATTTTCAAAACCATTTCTACATTCTACTCAAGGAAAAGTAGGGCAATTGAAATTCTGGGTACTGCTTGGAAATTTGTCGCAGGCAGCCCAGATCATAACTACTTAATTCTTGTAACGGATAGTATGGACAAGCTAACCATTAAGAACAACAAACAAATTATAATCAATAGACAATTAGAAGACAGGTTAAATAAGTTGACTAAAATTTCAAACGACCTTACAAACTCAATTAAAAAGATTCACTTTTAAGCGGCGAATTGGCCATTAGTTTTCAAAACCAGGTTCGTCTTATTAAAGAAGAAGTAGTCAATATAAAATACGCCATTCAATGGGCGAAACTAAACATGATCAATACATTTTTATTAAGCGAAAAAGAAATTAACGTAATAAATAATCAATTTAAAAATGACCACATGCCGCCGTTAACTACTGAAGAGATGCTAGAATTCTCAGATGTTTCCATTTTGCACAATGGAACTACACTCATTTACCTTATCAAGATACCGAATGTAGAACCAACAACTTTTCAAAATTATCTGATAAAACCGATAATAAAATAGCATCGTTAATCTTCCGGTTAACGAAATTTTTGAAAACAAGAATAAAAATTTAATTTTTGGCATTAGAGATCAGTGTAAGAATTTTTATAACATTAAAATTTGTAATAGAAATAAGCTAGAAGACCTAAGTGAGGATAGTTGTTTACCTAAGTTACTTAAGGGAGAGCAAGCAACGTGTGGATTTACCAATGCCGACCATATACCCAATCTGGAGGAGATCGACGATGGCATCATCCTAGTAAACCACTTTAATGGCACCGTAACTGGAAAAGACAACGCAAAGAAGATACAAGGAACGTTCCTAATCAGCTTCTGGCAAGGAGTACAGCAATACGGAGATGACAATAGCTGAACTGGGAACACCACTTATTCAGCTGGCTCCGGTGGAAATTGAACGCTTGAGAATTTTATCATTGGAAGCGCTGGAAGGGCTCCACCTGGACAACACAGAGAAACTGCAAAAGCTAAAAACACACTCAACTATAAACAGGATCGCACTCTTCGCTGCAATGGCATCCCTAGCCATTTTAAGAATTACCCTTCACTGGTGCAGGAAGAGGACAATAAGCATACAACTGGGAAACATCCAT